>OMLC01043540.1:0-12650 GCA_900302585.1 Regalecus glesne
TAATCCAGCTGTGTTCAATTGCATGAGCGTGCAATAGATATCGGCCTCTTCGTGAGGTCTCACAGCTGAAACAGCAGATCAGATCCTGGTGCCATGAGGACCCAGAACTTACAGATGATGCAGTTGGAAGGAAACTCAAAGGAGCACCGTAAAGTTTAATTTAACAAAATGGATTTTTAAATGTATTTTGCCAAACGCAGACACAAGCAAGATTAGTCCGTCCTACCAACTGATCATCCAAATGGAAAGGGCACTTGTCAGAGAAGCGACCAAGAGGCCAGTTTATGACATTCACAGTCGCAGATTCACCAAACTTTTCAGGACCTCACTGAAATAAGACGTGTTTGCTGGAGGTTATATCGCAAATTCTGAGACCCTATGGAAGGAGATGTTGGGATAAGAGTTCATTTGAGCTCTTTGGCCTGAAAGCAACGTGCTGTTTAGTGTAAATCAAACACTGCACAACACCAAGGCAACCTCATCCCTACCATCAAGCATGGTGGTAGCAGTATCGAGGGGCTGCTTTTCAGCAGGAGGCACTGAAAAAGCTTTTTGTCATCAAGGGCAAGTCAGATGGAGCCACACAAAGACAAATAACGGAGGTGAAACCGTTTCCTCAAGAGATCTATATCTGGGATGAGGACTTGTGTTCCAACGGGACAATGGCTCAAAGGACACAGTGAATGTGACACATGTGAAGCCATGCACTTAATTTACTGGTCCATAGCCTAATCATCCTCATCCCATAACACCCAATGTGCTGTCAGGAGGACAGATAGCATTTGCGGAACAATAATCATACGATCGATCTTAAACAAGATTACTTTTTAACATATTCTCAGCCCAAATGCTACAGCTTCACAAAAAGTGATTAATACTCCTCTCTTCATCAATGATTTTTAGTCAGTCTAAGTGGCAAATACTAGTGTGGAGGAGTCTTCATGTGCCCACATACAGAGAGTTTGGACATTGCGCTCTCATGTGGAGAAAACCATAATAGACGAGGTCCATGAACTTCCGGCATTGCATACGCAACATCCTATTGTGCAGCAGCCATTTTGTCTGTTCACGCAAGCTTACCCTTAACGGTCACGAACGGCAGTTCCACCCTGGAAATAATTTTAAATATTGCAGTTATATCCGATTTCTTCGAGACATGTAGCGTTTTAATGCCTCGAAAAATTATATTCACTTGAATCAAGACAATTGAAGTTAGAATTTCCTTTAGAAATTAGTGCTACGTTTAGTAAAAACAAACCGTGGCCGTCGCGGTATGTCGTGCGAAGAGAGCTACTTGGCTATCATACGCTATCTGACTGATGAGCGGGAGCCTTATGCGCCAGGAACTCATGGAAATACCAAAAGGAAAATACGAAAAGCAGCCGCCTGTTATGTGGTGAGAAACGGGACCTTGTTTTATCAGCGACGGCTCAAAGGCCAGAAAGATTTCACGGAGTTGGAGGTTGTATTACAGGACGGACGCAGGAAGGAACTTATTCACCAGGCACACGTTATTGAAGGAGGAGAACATGTTAACCAACAATTCACCTGGGAGTCGCTTTCTCAGAAGTACTGGTGGAGAGGTATGTCACCGATTTAACACAAATGGTTGAACTGGTAATCCAGCGAGTGACTTTAACATAAACATAAGCCACCCGGCGTTTGGGCTGATCAATCTAAGCCCACATTAAGACAAAACATATTTACCCTATACCTCCACCTATTGAAAAATTGTGGTAATGCCATCTTTGATGCTCAATTTTCAGGCTGTGTCTTATGTTGATTGGAATTTAAGCTGAACAAATTGACATTACGATATCAAACGGGGAAAATATGATTAATGTCATATCAGCAGATATAGGCCGCTTTTACCTTCGACAGCTCTATTTGGAAAGGTGTCCCGCCATCAATGATTTCAAGGGGGGGAATTAGACAGTTCTTCACCCTTTGGTTGACTCAGCATGACACCATTCATTTCAGTTCACCATTGAGTACATAGTACTCCTCATAAAATAGATATAGTGTTCAGTCTTTATTTGAATAATTTTTAATCATTCTTTTCAAACTGTGCTTTTTAGATTAATTTTTTTTTACTTTAAAGGTATACTGAAGCATGTGAAGGACCACATCAGAGAATGTGCTCAGTGTCAGAGCAGGCGAAATGCAGACGATGGCTCTGGACCACGGCCTGGCAGACGCAAGATGGTCGTATTAAATGATGAGGAAGAAAAGGATGAGGTCGATGAGGATGAAGAGGAAGAGGAGGAAGATGGAGATGAGGAATTAGACTTTGGTACATCTAGTCAGTCAAGATCCAAGGTGGCCAAGCATGAGCTTGTCTTTGTAAGTACCCTAAACACTGATTTAATTTGAAGTCTCAAATCTATAATACAGCATGCTTTAATGTATTGACATTATAGCAATGATTTTTACCTGTCATCTAGCAAACGTTTTTTTCACGAGACCTAAAAAACTAAGATTAAAAAAATTGTGTGTGTGTGTCTGTTTGTGTCTATGTACATGCTGTGTCTGTGTGAATGCTGACTGGTAGCTGGATAGCAAAGGGGAGGTGAACCAGTTTTTGCCCAAACATAGTCGGACAATGTTGCACAAACTAAACCAGCAGCGCCTCAACAATCAGTTCTGTGACATCACCCTACTAATTGAAGGAGAGGAGTACCGGGCACACAAGGCTGTATTGGCTGCCTGCAGTGAATACTTTAATGAGCTCTTTATTGAAAAGGGGGCTGCGTCCACACATGAGGCTGTAGTGGACCTCTCTGGTGAGTTATTGTTGTTTTATTCCAAAGATTTCTTTATTTAGTTGTGGAAATTGATAACTTTGTTCCTCCCTCTCCAGGTTTTACTAAGGCCAGCTTCCTACCTTTGCTGGATTTCGCTTACACCTCTGGCCTGACGTTCAACTTCTGTGTAATGGCAGATATTGCAGCCCTAGCACGTCATTTGATGATGGCGGAGGTACTTGAAATATGTGAGTCTGTGCATAAGCAGGTGGAGAAGCAGAGGCTTACAGTCTATCAAAGGGGTGATGTCCACACTTATGTGTCAAATCAACCACCTCAACAAGAGGCCATCACAGAGGACTCTGGGGCCTATATGGTAACTATACAGAGTGATGGGCAGACAGTAGTCACACACACAGGTGTGGCATTAACAGATGAATCATTGGCTGTTGTTGCGCACCCTGGAGAGACTTATATAGAACAACCCATAGCAGTGGTCCCCCAGGGTGGGGAGGGTGACGTGGTACCGGCTATGACTGTAGTGACACCCAGAGGGGAGACTGGGCTAGCTGAAGCCGTGACTCTTGTCACTCACAGTGGACAAACCAGACCTGGAGAATCGGTGATGCTTATTTCACGCACAGCAGATGGAGTAGAAGGGGAGACCATGACTGTTGTAACCCATAGTGGACAGGCCGGGGCTAGTGAATCCCTTGCTGTAGTTTCAGCTTGTCTAGCGATGGAGCAGCCACATGATGCTGAGGGTGCTTTGGAAGCAGGGGCTTTCATCATTAATGTAGACCCAGAAAAAGTGATCCCTTCAGAAGTGGTCAAGCTACAAACTAATGCAGCCCCATTGGCAGAGGCTGTAGCAACGCCATTGCCCCAGGTGGCGACCTCAGTGTCTCAGACGGTAGAATCGACATCGGCCCAGGTCCAGGCTACACCCCTGAAACGAAAAAGGGGACGCCCACCCAAGGAGAAGAAGCTGACGGTGTTGGAGTACGTGGTACCAGCGGAGGAGGAAGAGTTGCAGTCTGTCAGCCCCTCTGCTGAAGAGAGACAGGAAAAGACAGTAGATGACCCAAACAAGAGACGCCTGAGACAGCGCTCGATAGGCGAGGGTGGTTACGCACGTTTACATATGGGTCTTGAGGAGGAGGAGGGGGACAAGAAGGGGCCAACCCCACCGCGTGTCACCACTACAAAGGTATACAAACAGACCCAAAGACTCTTAGATGCTTAAAATGTAAATAAAGCAATGCATTAGAATGGATGTGCATTACGTGATATGTAAAGGACTTAATGATTATGTTGAGATGTTTTTTTTTAGCTGGAGATAGAATGAACATGAGAATATTTTGATAGGTGGGTGTGAAGCCTGGGAAGAGAGGACGGCCCCCAAAGAAACCAGTGGAGAACCAAGTAGACCAAGAGAACCAAATGGAGGAACAGGCTTCATCCAAAGCTGAGCCAGATCCAGAGAGCAAAACAGTAGAGAGCATAGCAGAGAGTGAACCAGTCAAAGAGGAAGCGGCGACTACAGAACCTGTGGCAGAGCCAGACATTGGCTCCAAGCAAGATGTGGCCCAAGAAGCTACTACTGTTGATGGAGAGCATACATGCTCAGAGTGTGGCATGTCCTTCCATAGACGCTACGCTCTCATCATGCACACTCTAAAGCATGAAAAAGCTCGTGGATATAAGTGTAGTGTAAGTATAATCAATAAAATATGGTTTTGACAGTAATCCAGATTCATCTTCGGATATTAGAAATTTTAATGTTCTTAAACTGTTGGTTTTTCACTCCCTTTTCTCTAGATGTGTAGTAAAGAGTTCCAATATGCTGCCTCGCTGCGTGCCCACCTTGCTAGGCACAAACAGCAGAGTAGCCAACGGGCAGCCATTGGCAAGCCCATGTTAAAGCAGAGCTCTGAGGGCAACTTGGATGACAAGAATGCGTGTACCACGAGAGAGTTTGTTTGTGACATCTGTGGGAAGACACTGCCAAAACTCTACTCGCTCCGTATCCACATGCTAAATCACACTGGTGTGCGGCCTCACTCTTGCAAGGTCTGTGGCAAGTCCTTTGCCCACAAACACAGCCTCAAGATGCACAAAGCACTTCATGATGTCACCAAGCAGTTCCAGTGTGAATATTGTAGTAAATCCTTTGTAAGCAAAAGGAGCATGGAGGAACACACCAGTATTCATACAGGTGTGTGTTTGTATCTAATAGTTTATTTCATTAACTCTTTTTTTTTTCTCCGAACAGCATAGATTGAACTGTAAAACATTCAAATGTTTTTGAGATTGAGACACTACTGTTGTAGGCATACATTGAAATTACTGTTGGTGTTAACTGACCAACAGACATAGGAAAACAATATAAAAATTAAATAAGAGATGAGAAATAAATAAACAAGATAAATATAACATGTCCTCTATATCAAATAAGACACTTGGAGGCAAGTAAACTGACAGTGCAGTAAAATAAGTATTCAGTGTTCACAATGAAATACTAGCTAATTTTTTTTAATTCATTTGAAATAGGTGAGGCAAAATACCTGTGCAACACATGTGGAGCAACATTTCACCGAGCCTCGGCCCTGAGCAAGCACTTGAAGAAGCACCAACCCAGACCTGAAGTGCGTCCATTTGCTTGTTCTGAGTGAGTAGCTGTTCAGCTTTCCAAATCCCTACTCATGTCCATGTGGAGTGTTGAGCCTTGAGAGGTGATTAGTTTGAATATATTTATCACCCGTGTTCACTGTGCTTCCGCTGTGTTCCAGCTGTGACAAGAGCTTCTATGAGGCCAAAGATCTCCAACAGCATATGAACAAGCACATGGGCTTGAAGCCCTTCCAGTGCCAGGTGTGCGGGAAATGCTATAGCTGGAAGAAAGACTGGTACTCCCATGTCAAGTCCCACAGTGTAGCTGAGCCTTATAAGTAAGTGTTCAGTTGGGGTCTCAAAATATTGTTAAATGCACAATAAATGCCTCGGTGCCGAACTATGCTAATTATTACAAAGAGGTGATGAGTAAATGGTAAACAGACTTGTTCTTATACAGAGTTTTTCTAGTCTAGCGGCCGTTCAATGCACTTTACAGTGGACGAGCGGTTGACAATGGATGGGGATTGTACAGCAATGGTATAACTGCTGCCCCAAGGATGATTACATAAAACTGCAGCAACTGGTCTCTCTGAAATTACATTTATGTGTAGAAATGCAGTGTCTTTAGCATACAATAAAAAAAGCCATCTCAATGTCATGTTGGCTACGAAGCTACAGTCTTAATCAACATGATTCTATGTGCACTGCTTTACTAAAAGCTACCACTACTCAACAGAACTCTACCCATATTTACTTTTATTACTACCATGTTTCATCAGCAGAGCACCAGACTACTGATTCATAAGTTATTCAAAAGTTCATCCACCAACTCTGAGAATCTCTGGTAACCCTAATTTACTTGATTGATCTCCTCAGGTGTAATGTGTGTGGGAAAGAGTTCTTTGAGAAAGCCCTGTTCAGAAGACATGTGAAGAAAGCCACCCACGGGAAGAAGGGCAGAGTAAAGCAGAACCTGGAACGGGAATGTGAGCACTGCGGGAGGAAATTTACTCAGCTCCGAGAGTATAGACGCCACATAAACAACCACCAAGGTCTGCCTCCCTGTCACAAAAGAAGAACAAGAATTATTGTCTATTCCAGTATATGGATGTTAGCTGAATGTCTAGATCCATGCTCAATAATCCAGGTAAGGGACTCACAAAAAGGGGTGAATCGGTTCAAGACGTTTATTCAGAAACGTTTTGTCACTCGGACTGGTGAAATCTTCAGTCTGAGCTGCCTGTAGCATCCCCACCTTGCAAGTCGGGTCATCAACCTGCACATTCAGTAGCAATGAGCACCATTCACATGAAGATGTCACCTGTTTGAGTGACAAATCGTTTCCTAAAAAACTTCGGATCCAGTTGAACCAATTCACCTCTTTTTGTGATGTTAGCTGGATGTTTTTTAAGGGGCACCATATCTCAGGAGGTAGGGTGGTCATCTATTAATCAGAGGATTGGAGGTTTGATCCCCTGCAGAGTGCATCAAAATGTGCTCGAGCAAGACACTGAGTCTTTAACTTCTCAAGCCGTGTCATGGAATGGCAAAATGTCCCTGGCTTTTGTCCAGTGAGTGCTGGGATAGGCTCCAGTATGACCCCACAGCCCAACTCTGAATAAGCAGGTGATGATGGATGGATGAATGGCCTCTTATTTGTCTCTTCTCTTTCAGGAGTAAAACCTTTTGAATGTCTGACGTGTGGCGTTGCCTGGGCAGATGCTCGTTCCCTCAAACGTCACATACGCACTCATACAGGGGAGCGGCCCTACGTGTGTCCTATGTGCCAAGAGGCTCACATAGATGCGCGTACTCTACGCAAGCACATGACCAAATACCACGGGGATAACTTACCTGGAAAGATAATGCTGGAGAAGGACACACTCCAATTTCACAATCAGGGCACCCAGGTGGAACATGCTGTCAGCATCCTTGCATCAGACCTACCCCCTGAACTTCGCCCTCCTCAGCCACCAGGCTCAGAAGAGATTGAGACTGTGCTGATCACGGAGGAGACTGTGGAGGCCGTGGAAGCAGTGCAAGCAGTTCAGGCTGCGAGTGATGGCTCTGGGACAACGTTGTCGGATCAAAGCATCATGCAAGTTGTGAATTATGTTCTGGCCCAGCAGGGCATAACGGGGGGAAAGCTGGAGGAATCCCCTGAGGTCATTCAGACCATGGAGGTGGAGGTGGCCCATGTAGCTGAAGTAGAGTGACTTTCTCACTGGCACCGAAAATCATGCAACAACTGTAATTATTGTCTGTATCATGTGTAATAGAACGTTTAAAATGCCTATTTTTATTAAATATGTACATAAATGAACTACGATAGGGATATTTGTTATCTATTCGGCCACACCGTGTTTATTTGTTGTCCGTTTGTGTATGTTTGAGTGTACTATCGCACATCTGTACATTGTGTGTAAAAAGCTGAATTTAACAATTTTAAATTGTTGCATGTACAAGTTAAACCACAGTCTAAGCTCAGGAGGATTGAAAGTTAAAGATTATCAATTGAGATGTAAAATTTTCTTAAGGTGTACATGTGGGTTTCTGTTCTTGCCTTATTTCGCCTGTTGGCCACAGAAAAAGCTATGGACTTCAAACCTTCAACACTTAAGCCATTTTGGCTGTTTTTACTTCTTGTACAAGGTTAAAAGATAGTGAACTTGGAAACATGGTTCCTCATTGTTGTCTGGTCTCATTGGAGAAGTTGCCCTGCAAATTACAGTCAAGATCATCAAGATGATGCTGATGAGTTTGATTCGTAGATGGTTAACGTTGAAACTTACTTAACCCACATTATATCAAAGTTCCAGATTTTACAGACATTTAATGCTTCAGAATTCATCTAAAGTTCACATTGGCTGCCACAAACTGTTGGTCATGGCAAAAGCTTAGGCAACCTAAGTCTTACAGTCAGTGGTAGGATGAGAATACTCCAGCAGGGGGCACCATATTGCAACTACCATTACAAGTAAAATGTGATTCTTTCAAAGATGTTCTTGTCTTTACTTTTCAGTGGAGATTTCCACAACTTTTGTAAAATCGGTTTGTGAGTTTATAGCTTAGACATGGACAGCTATGTGCCATTGAGTGCTGTTTTTCTTGTTAACCAGTCACTTTCATGAGGTGTTCTGAGGATTCTGATGAGCACAACTTCAGCCAAAGGACTAATTCAGTCACACCACCTGGTGAAGTGACTGGTTAGAAAGAACACCTGCATACTATGTACCTTTTGGTAAACTTTTGCTTCTATCGGTTGTAGCTTATAGCAGTAGTTCTCAACCACTGGTATATAATATTTTCTTAGTAGCTCAAGGGTCAATTAATAAGCATAATGTATTCAATTTTCTGCCTTTGCAGGTGATGTCTAACATGGTGAGACTTTTCTGACTTTTAGACTATAAACTTGCATTCGGCACACTCTGGGATTTGAATACAAGTTTTCTGCTTGGTAGACAAAAGCGGTGCCACTGTACTATCATCAGCACGAAAGGCTTCCGGTTTTAAGGAATATATCTACTACAAGTACTTGACTGCCCCCGGCAGGGGTCGCCAAAGTGGACCATTAATCTCTTCCTCTCTTCTGCAGCCTCTGTCACAACCACCTGTATGTCCTCCCTCACCAAATCTATAAATCTCATTGGTCTTTCACTTTTCCTCTTGCTTGGCTACTCCAAATTCAGCTTCCTTCTCCCAGTACACCAGCATCTCCCCTCGACACATGGGTGTAAAAACGTGTATGTATGTGTATATGTTTATATATGTATGTACGGTAACAAACACCATACATATATATATACACCAAAAATGGTAACACCAAATGTTAAACAGGACTAGTTATTTCAACAGGTTAAGTTTTATATCACCAGTATATTATCTTCAGTTGTTTTATCTTTGTGGTTTACATTTTTTTCCCTTTTGTGTCAATATAGCTTTTAACACTTACATTAATTGTGCACTCACTGGTAGTTCAGTGGTAAAATGTCTGCCTGCCAAGTGGGGACCCAAGGTCCAATCCTGATCATTGTGTCTTTGACTGTCAAACGTACATCAGGTTGGTTGACAGCATCTTTGACCAAATTTAATTTAATATATACTTAAGCATAAACTGTTAAACTGTGCTATTAATGACCACATCCTGTCAAAATGTGATTGGTGACACAGTAACCAAAAAAGGTTGAGAACCACTGACCCCCCAGTCTGGGACATAGGCTTTTGAATTTCAGAAAAAAAGTTTTTGTGTATCTCTTGAGATAAAGAGTCAGTAGGATAAAGAGGAGTGGTTACAATACTGGTTGGTGACTCAGTGTCATGTCCTGTTAGGTACAGTTCTGACACTGCTCTGAACCATTAACCTTCAGTTGAATGACACCCGACCCCCCAAAAAATGTCCATGCTGTCCCAAGAATGCATGCATGTATTGGGATGTTTTGAATTTGGTCTGTTAGGTTTAGCGGCAAACAAATAACAGTCATTCCCACACTTCCAACTAAACTGAAATGGTATTTACATGAAATACAGCAAGTATGGATATTTATTTTTGCTTTATATCAAAATAACCTAGGAACATTGCAACATATTTACAATACATTGTACAAAAATATGGTATTGTAGATGCATTTGGCGTTCTAACAACGTACACTACTCAAAACTTTGAACATTGACAAGGCTAATGAAGGGTACACATTTAATCTTTTTAATTAATACATTATTTTGCTGATAGAGCTACCAGGCAATATTCACATCAAGATGCGTTTGTTCTTGTTGAAAATCAAGTATTTTCTTTAGGGAAATGTTTAGAAAATAACTATACAAATGTATATACATTTATATCAAACGTTTTGGCCAGCTATCAAATAAAACAAACCTTTGCCATAAAAATGTGGTTCAGGAATTAATACAAAAAAACCAACTGTGCCGAGCATCCATTGCATCAGTAAAAGATCATAACTAAAGAGACTGTTCCCACTTAAAGCACAAATACATGTTTTTTCCCCTCTTATCTATAGTACTATTTCCTCATCTAGATTGTTTAGGAGATGTCTGCTTTCTCAAATATAATGGAACTGGATTGTGCTTGGCTTGGGTTACTCAAAGTACCAAAAAATATATTTGAAAAACTCAGGAGGAAATCATGACCTGTTTAACTCACAGACCTTGTTGGGAGCAGTTTCATGCAAGAGGAATTTTCTCAGGGAATTACGCCTACATGTAACTTGAGTAACTGGATCCTGATATCTGGAAAGAAACATTGATTTTCCGGGTTTCAAAACAGTTATTTTAGTGCTTTGCACAACACAAGGTTGAGTGCCATCTGGTTTGATTGTTAAAAAAAGGACCGTTTTATGGCCCCATGTTGTGGGGGTGGACACAGACCTAGATGGAGCATGGGAGGGGGGGGATTAAGGCCGGTTGCCCTGACAGCCTGTGGTGGGATCAAACCAGCAACGCTTGGCTTGTAATTTCCTGATGTAAGTGCTTTACCCCCTATCAGTTCAATGGTATTAGAGAGAAAGCAGACAAGCTCTATTGCTGATATCTCCAAAACTTGTCAACTCATACCAAAAAGATCTGAGGGCTGTTTTTCGTATCACGACTAGGCCCATCATTGTGGGGGTGTACATGGACTTGGATGGAGCTTGAGGAATTGAGGCTGGACGCCCTTCCTGATGCCCCACAGTGGGTTCGAATCCACTGCCTATGGCTCGTCAGTTCCTTAGGCAAGCACTCTAACCACTGAGCTACTGCAGCCCCTCATATCAAAACAATCTAGTGGATAAATAGGACAACAGGTAAGAGGAAAAACAGGCATTTTTGATTTGGGGGTCAACAGTCCCTTTAAGATGCAATAACAATAATGGTTCTGCAGTGATAAACAGCTGGACAAAAGAAATAGTAGATCAGTCATGGTCGCATTACCACTGTAAAACACTGTGTCAAGAGCATTATATACTGCTAAATCAAATGAAAAACCATCTGTCACCTTAGCCTAAATACTGCTGAATCCCAAAGAGAGACTCGTGAAACAGACAACTGCACCTACAACAGGAAAAACTGCCCATCATTTGAAACAATAACACTTCTGAGTAGAAAATTTTGAAATGTATACAATCAATCCCGGCTTGAGCCAGATATCAAAAACAGTGTACTTGACTAAAGTGTACAGCCATCACTGTGGTACATCAAGTCTGAGAAACTAAAATATACACAGCCCACAGCAGAAAAAAGCCCCTCAAACGCAATTTTATTTCCAGTCACACTTTAACATTGGAATGGATTCTGAATACTTTAAAACAAAATCTCAAAAGCAAACTGAAAATTCTTGGCATTTCTTAAGTGCTCTCTTAAGCTAATTGAACTTTCCTCAAAACCATCTCTCCATGGCTATGTTAAGACAGAAAACTAATGAAAATAAGTGCATTTTAACTGAATATAGAATTCGCTCTCAACAACATTCAAGCTACATACTGGAATTTCAAATGAAATGTTCAAACAACAGGTTTGAAATATTGGATCGGGAGATAAATGACACGTGTGACATCAAGAGGAAGAGAACATACCATCATCTCACTCCCCCTCCTCCTTGATGCGTTGCTGTTTGTTGCGGCGGGAATCTAGGTCGAAGGAGAAGTCGGACCACTCATCACGTGGGGGAAAGGAGATGGTCTGGCGGAGTGTGAAGCGCACGGCATCGATGACACGCTCGCCTCGGGCCTCAGAGGAGCCGACGCTGACAGTGGAGGCCCCGCTCGTGGTGCGCAGTATGTGGGGAGGTGGGGAGAAATCCATGGTCTGTCGATGCTCCATGATACCCTTCCAGATAACATGCTGGAACTCTGCAGGAATCTTCAGCCTGGACAGGTCCTGCATGCATCACACAGGGCAGCATTAGCAATTGTAGGCATACGTTCATCCATTTTAGGCTGAAAACAGAAGACTTGTGTAGGAAAAGCAAGGTCTCACCTCAATGTTATAGTTTTCGATCTGGTATATGTTGGTTAGACCCTGTGCTGTGAAGTAGTCCAGGCAGCCTGAGCAGCCCAGCCGTAGAAGGAAGCTGCAAGGGGAGGCAGGGGGTTGGGGTAGGGAGTTGACAAAGGTCCAAATACCAAGCTGTCATTTTCTCCACCTTGTTTCAACATCCACACAGCTCATTTCATGCAATATGCAACTTTGAGGGACATTTTCTCTGAGGCATTATTGATTTGAACACCAAGCGATAAAGAGTATCCCGTTCTACTGCTATCAGGAGTTGCCCCCACCCCACCCCCCCTCTCCTGAGAT
>OMLC01043541.1:0-13328 GCA_900302585.1 Regalecus glesne
GACAATGCATGGGACTGGCCAGATAGCCCACATCCAGCCTCAGCCCTGCTACTGCTGCAGGGTGACGTGTGCCTCAGAAGGATGAAGCTAAGTGGTGCTCATGTTCCACTGAGTTGTGTTTACATGAGCTGTGGACGTGCAAACACACCACCGGCTAAACGGCTGAGAGCCGACACACGAAATGTCATTCAGCTCAGAAACGATTAAAACTGATTATTTCTAGGAGTTTAACTCCTTCTGTTGTTCTCTCGCTTGGCCCCCTGCCCCTCATCTTCCCCTGATAATCTCTCTGTAACCCCTTGGCCTCCACTTCATCTGTCCAGGTAACACTATCATCCCTGTGTCACTGTCAGAGGCCTGTTATCTGTGTCTGTGTGTGCTTTATCACAGATCCTGGCTGAGGGGAGTGTGAGGAGAGTTTAAGCGTGGGGGAGGATGGGGCTGGGGCTTTGGGGTTGATATGCTTCTGTGTGTGTATATGTTTGTGTTTGGTTTTTTTAAAATCTTGGCCACCTTTACTTGACCAGGGAGACTTGCTTGGTAAAGCCACTTTGTGTGGTCATTGTAGTCTTACAATGAAATGTGTCCTCTGGAGTTAACCGTCCTATTGTACAGGAGCAGGGGGGAGCAGTTATAGGGTTCAGTGTCTGAAGGAGCCCGGGATTGAACCAGCGACCTTCCACTTACTACACAACCTTCTCTACCTCTTGAACCATGCAGCACCCAGCAACTTCTACAAAGTTGACATCCCTTCGAAGCAGGCCTTAAAACTCTGGATTAGTTTTGCCTATGGAATAATGAATCGCCACATCTGGATCCTGCTGTCGATCACTCTGAAGACATATTCTGCAGCCATTAGATGTTTAAATGTAAGACACCAGACTATTGGTCAAATCGTTTCTTTCCTCAGAAAGCTGAGTTTTTAATGAGAGGTCCATCTTACGTGTCACGATGAGTCCCCACATTGTGGGGGTGGACACGGACTTAAATGGACCATGGGGGACTAAGGCCGGATGCCCTTCCTGATGCCCGGCACTGGGTTTGAACCTACAACATCTGGCCTGTCAGCTCCTGGACCATGTGCTGCTCTACCACTGAGCTACTGAGTCTCTGACATTGGCCTTGGTGAATATCTAAAAGAAACTGTCTAAGCACCCAATGGTTTTCACCAATGCTTCTGTTAACATCACCCAAAAGCTGTAAAACATGCAGTTGCTGATAGCACACAGCATGGATGGGAGAATGGAGGCACAATAAAAAACACCTCATGACTCCGTGTCTGTAAATCATGCTAAGATAAGAGATACTGAGTGTTTGGGGCACCCTGGCAGCTCACCTGGTATAGATATGTAGATTTAATACATTGTAGATGGTTGGAAGCAAAACAGTCCAAAACTCCAGTAGGAGGTCAATTTTTTCACCCCTGAGTGTTTTTTTTTTAACCATTGAGTTGATACATGGACGGATAAGGAATCCCATATGAGGGCATCAAAATAACGCTCCGTTTTAAAGGTCTTTACGTTGAACGATGGCCTTGCACAACACAAAGGGATTTTTATGAATGTCCACAGTATCACAGGAACCGAATTCACACGAAGGTATAAATCACACAACGCATGGAGGCAAGAATTGTGCCGTAAGAGTCTGGAAACAATAGCTATACAGCATAACAAGGTCACAGAGTTTGCATAATGTGCAACAGGGGAGACTGGTGTACCAAGCTGCAGCAGAATGAACCTCTTTGTGCAGTATTCAAAGGGGTGTCATATTGTGGGAAACACAAAGGAAATGACACAAGAGCACAGGCAAGGAACATCGGGTACCACTGCATTGGGAAGGAACTGCACATTTTAAGACAATGCCACAGATTTAATTTTTGGCTTATGTGTGTGTGTGTGTGTGTGTGTGAGAGTGTATGTGAGTGTGTGTGTGTGTGTCTGGTGGAAGGGTAAGTGAGAGTGAGGTTGCTGGGGGATCTGGGAGTGAGGTGGATGAAGGATGACATGACTGGACTTGACATCTTCCTATGTGTGAATATATGTGCATATAAAATAAGCAGCAGCAGAGAATGCAGTCTGTTTTGTACATGACCTGACACTGTGCCATGAGGTGGGCTGGCTGTACAGCGTCGCGTGCTCTCACATGATCAGATGACTGGCTGGGATCACTCTCATTCTGATCGGGCCCTTTGTTTCCCTTATAGTTGTACACACTTCTGCTAAGAGGAGGAAGAAGCTTTATTCATTTGTCATTATACATACATAAGATGGGATTTATTCTCTGTATTTAGCCCATCCTATTGTATAGGAGCAGTGAGCAGCTTTAGCCCCCAGGGACCACCTGCAGTTCTTTTCTCTACTGCCTTGCTCAGGGCCACAGGCAGGCAGTATCAGTACCTAACATGCATGTCTTTATGATGGTGGGAGGAAACCAGAAGACCCGGAGGAGACCCGCACAGACACGGGGAGAACATGTACACTCCACACAAAGGACCTGGGATGGGGCGGGGTTCAAACCCGGGCCCTTCTAGCTTTGAGACATCAGTGAGAGAGGGATTGATATTTGACATGTTAAGGTTAAAATTCCCAAGATTCACACGCAAACACATTTCTTTGTTTGATCCATTCTACCACTAGCATATCTAAGACAATAGCTAATCCCTGATGATACAGATCATAACTATTCCAGGAGTTGCTCCTTTTAATGCTGACTGCGGGTTGGGACTTTTCTCGGAAAACCGGGATTTATATCTCCATCATAGCAGGCAAACAAGGAGGAATAACGGAAAACATTTTATTGGTCATTAGTCTTCTACAGTGAAAGTCATCCTCTCCATTTAACTCATCCTATTGTATAGGAGCAGTGGGCAGCTGCAGTGTCCGGGGAGGAGTTAGGGGGTCTTGCTCAAGGACCCTTCAACATGCATTCTGAAGGGGCCGGGTATCAAACCAGCGACCTTCTGATTAATCAATGATCTGCTCCATCTCTTGAGCCGTGCAAAACAGGGAAGAACATAAATCCAATCCCTCACTACCAGAAATGATCTAGTGGAGATAGCCACATTTGGGGGAATGTGCTAACTCACTTTGCTAGAAGCTCGACAGAAGAGGTGTCAGTGAGTCCAACAGAAAAAGATCACTCCCAGAACAGCTCCTTCAAACTGACTCTCACACTGAGCAACTCACAATGAGCTGAGTGTTGGGATGGGACGTGTGACTGAAAGTGAAGGTCTGACCTTTCAGCAGATATGGTCACTCTATCCATGTGGCAACCCTTAGGCCTAAGCTGCTGAGCCAAGGCAGCCTGGGGGAAAGATGTGAAAACTTGGGGGCGACCGAATGAGCGAGTGTGACATATACACAGCCACATATAAGACTGAACCCATAAATCAATCCCTGCACGCGGCCTTGGGTGTCATATAGCAGGCAATGGCCTATTTCATTGTGTCACCTACTTTTTCATCTCAGACGCTTGCAGGAAGCTCTGACAGCAGACACCTAGGAAAACCTGATGAGACCTGCTTGGCAAAGGCATCCTCATTCTTCTGAAACAGCCTATTTCATAATTGTGGGGAACTGTGAATAGCGAACATAGCTGTGGTACAGTCACTCTGCTCCCTGCTCTCAGCTGTTGTGAATACCAGACGTACAGTACAGCATTATGCAGTGAGGGAAGAGTGCTGAGGACAGAAGAAGCCAGACATTTTTGATGGTGGTGGTGGTGGTGGGGGGGGGTGCATTGCATGAAAAGTAAGCTAAATGGCTAAGATGTGCATATTTTGATCAATTTCTGTCATTATTTTTTGAGAGGTTTCACATCCAGAAATGGAAGCTTTATTTATCTGTCATTATAAATATGTACAATGACCTTTGCTCTCTGCATCTAAGCCATCCTAGAGGGATAGGAGCAGTATAGGCGTACAGGAGCACTGAGGGGCCGTGGTGGATCAGTGGTAGAGCACACACTTTGAGCCAGAGGCCGTAGGTTTGAACTCATTGTGGGATTTTAGGAAGGGCACCCGGCCTTAATCTCCATCTAAGTCCATGTCCACCCCAACAACATGGGGACTGATCATGACAAGTAAAACAGACCTCTCATTGTACAGGAGCAGTGAGCAGCTGCAGCACCCAGGGAGCTCAAGGACACCTGGAGCCGGGAGACCCTCTCTACAGGGGCCGGGGATCGAACCACCAATCTTCCAATCACTAGATGACCATCCAAACCTCCTGAGCTATGCTACCCCCATGAATCAACAACAAAAGGGAAGATGAAGAGAATGAAGAGGAAAGGTCGACAGAAGGAAATACAAATTTCACAGTCTTTTACCTCCTGTATTGCCTCATCCTGTCCACGTGTTCTGCTCCTTGACTATCATGGGAAAACGCCATGTCTGACTGACCCCAAGAATAACCTACTGACCAGGGGTCACATCAGCCCCCCACCCCTACCCTGACCTCTTCCCCCTTGTATCCCAGCCTGCAGTCCACTCTTCACTCTCTCCTCTGCTGAGCACTCTTATCAGGGTAAGTGGTGATAAGGAAAAATCCCTCTCCTGTGGCTAAGGAGAGGACAAATAACCTGCAACCTCTCACTGCCATGTCCACAAAAGCCAGAAACTACAGCCAACCCAGCACGGACATGTGGCTGTTGTGAAAGAATCTGCTGACGTATTGGCTGTAAGACGGTTAGCCATCTTTTGCTTAATATAAAATGTTTTCAATTAGTCAATAACACACATTATGAAGCAGGGTTCTCTACTCTGTTTGGACAATCGATAGGGCAGTACAGGGATACATGACCTAACTGTTCTCTCTCTCTCTCTCTCTCTCTCTCTCTCTCTCTCTCTCTCTCTGCACAGTGCCTCTGTCAGTCATAAATCAGAGGTACCTGCTTGACAGAGCCAACAGAGCAGCAAACCTCAGTGAGCTGTGGTTCTATGCTGTTGTCTATGGGTCTGCCCGTCCCCACAGCTGCCTGTGTTTGCCTTCCCCTCTCTCTCCAGTAAACAAACAGCTACTGGATGCTGATTGTTTGGTGTACAGAATCTTGAGGTCTGGGTTGAGGTTTGTTTCATGTGTCCACTCACTATCAAAGAGCTCATATAAAGCTCTCCGCTTGTTCCAGCGTTGCCAAATCTCCCCGACAGGGTTATAAAGAGAAGACATAGTAACAGTAATAATAATTTTTATAAAAAGCACACAAACAACACAGTAAAGAAGCCGACCAACGGGAGCGGGAAATCTCCCTCATTCCGACATCCAGCTAGCCGTCGCTCTGACAGACAAATGGTGAGAAAGGGCAAAGCGGACGTTTTCAGGGGAACACCCGACGCCCCCCCCCCAAAAAAAATCTTCTGATTGGGTCACATGTCCCCTTGTGAGCTACTTTTATCTCAAATACCAGAGGATGGAGCTGGATAAGCAGTAAAATATCCATTTACCACTGGACCCCCCCTCATGAAGGTATCAAGTAGTGATAGTGACCACTAGAAGCAATATAGAGAATATAAAGAAATGCGGGTCTCTCCATTCTTGGTATCACGTGTTCGCCCAGGACACGCAACATGAGCATTGATTAGGGATGGGTTATACCACTGATTTTCTTTTCAATCCGATACCAAGTGATGAAACAGATACTTTGTTCTTTTTCCTATTGCCTTGCTCAGGGGCACAGGCAGCCGGAGTATTGACCCTAACATGCATGTGATTTTGATGGTGGGAGGAAACCGAAGCACCCGAGGGAGACCAACGCAGACATGGGAAGAACACACAAACTCCATGCAGAAAAAGAACCAGGCACCGGATTCAAACTCAGGACATTCTTCCTGTGAGTTGTCATTGAAATCTGTGGATTTCCTGGTGAGAAAAAGGAGGGCAGGAACCAGAAGGTTGCCTCTGCCTATTTGTTAAGCAGTTGGAGTTATAGAGCAATAGTTTCAGCACTGAAAGGACAGAGTCTGCTCACACAATGTGCAAACAGGGTCTGACCATGAGTGAACAGATACATTGTTATTTATACACTGTGCAAACAGGGAGAT
Source organism: Regalecus glesne (assembly GCA_900302585.1). Taxonomy (NCBI): domain Eukaryota; kingdom Metazoa; phylum Chordata; class Actinopteri; order Lampriformes; family Regalecidae; genus Regalecus; species Regalecus glesne. Next base: position 6,038 of record OMLC01043541.1, read on the forward strand.
TGAGGCAGGGATGAGCTCAGCGGCCTTGGCAATCAGGTGTCCAATTATGCAATCTTGTCTAGATGTTGGAAGGAACGGCGCCCCTCGCAGTGGAATCTACCACAAAGACAGAGGGGGACAACGCACAATGCTAAAGTACTGATAATCAGATCCCTATTATCCCTCTCTGCTGACACAAAGCTCAAAGAAGAAAAAGACAATAGCATGTCAACTGGAGGAACCAAAGCTGTTAGGATAAAAGCAATAACGCATTAGCCTGAGCACCGTACAGAAAGAGAACACGTAGACGAAGAAAGAATTCCTGTGAATGTTGGCGAGACAATCGATAGTAAGTGGTTGGTGGGATGATCGGTATCATGCACCATTTCCACCAATAATAGCACAAGAAAATCACAAGCCAATGTAGATGACGTAACTTCCACAACACGTCATAGAAGGCGTTGCGACTGCTTTAAGAGGTGGGACATCCACTCACTGTGTTCTCATGGCCTCAAGACACACGGTGTGCTTTGGAGAGAAACTCTGAATACAAACAAAACCAAACTGAATACAAAGACAATCCAAAGGATACCTCTAATGAGTATTTATCTCATCCCGCTGGGCTGTGGAGCAAGGCTATATAGTACTAAGTGGGAACCTAGCAATGGTTAGAGACATTACTAACACCCTCCTGCAGGCTTGACACTGGTTCAGTGGCAAATATGTTCCCACTCGAGCCGGATGATAGGACTGAAACAGGATGATGATGGTGATGATGCTCCCTCTTCTATTGGGTAGCTAATCTATCAATAATCAATATTTACAATCAATGTTTTAGAGGCAGCACTCCCATATGGTTCGACGTAGTTTGTACTACTTACATTAGAGCTCCTGTGTTAGCTTTGGTCTGAGGATGCCATTTTTACAAGGGTGGTGGGAACTGTTTACTGCTGAGCTGATGGCACACAGGCCAGATTGGCTGCTACACCTTGTTTGTAGTTCTCACTGCCAGAAGGAAGGACAGATTTGAGCTTTAAGTTAACAGTACTATAGAGAAGGTTCCTCTCAGGAGGACAGCTTTATGAGGGATAGGGTGACTTCTTAGAAAGGGGCAAGCTGGCAACCAGGGGACAGCTGGGAAGAGTCAACATTTGACGCTCATGTTTGGACAAACATGGACTTTTATCTAATCCGACCCACTTATTTAGTTATTACAGTATCGTGTCTGCCCTATTTGTTCTCACACCAATACTGGCGACTTCTGCTTTGTTGACCTTTGGTACTGAAATATCATTTGTTGACCTGTTTTCTCATATTTTGTCCCCCACTGCTGCTAAAATAGCAAAAAAAATGAAATGTCCATCAACCCCCAACTCACCCTTTCATCTTCCCCTGAGTTTCCTCTCCTCTTTACTGGGTTTTTTACCTACAGGTGTCTGCTGCCTACTGGGGAGTTAGAGGACTGCGTAGACACAGGGGCAGTCCCCCGTGGCAGCATAGGGAAGCAGAGGTCAGCACTGTTACCTCACTACAAGAAGGTTGCAGGTTCGAATCCCATCCCAGGTCTTTTCTGTGTGGAGTTTTCATGTTCTCCTTGTGTCTGTGTGGGTTTCCTCTAGGGGCTGTGCCCCTGAGCAAGGTGAGAGAAAAACCACTGGAGTTGGTCCTGAGCGCTGCAGCTGCTCACTGCTCGTATACAACAGGATGTGTTAAGTTCAGAGGATACATTTCATTGTATGTTTGTATAATGACATAAATAAAGCTTCTGCTTCCCGGGCCTGGCGGAGATCACACAACACACCTCAGCACACTGAAGACAGAACTTGCTCTCATACACAAAGACTCAATCACACAATCAGACACAAGGACCACTGTGATTATAATTGTAGAGCCACACAGAGGCTAAATTGACCCTCCTGTGGCCACTATGCCCCATTGGGGTTGAAATGCAGGACACGGAGGAAGAGATGCTGGGAGAATGATGACCAAAGGTGGAACTGTGGCTTTTGCTATCAGAAAATAACCTCAGATGACCGTTCCTAGGCTGCCCCTATGGGGAGGCTCCCAGACTCCTAATCATACACCCACTTGGTTTTGCTTTTTAGAAACAATTCGTATACCCCGAGGAAAGGCAGCTGTTTTCAGGCAGCGAACCAGTCTTGCAACCCTGCAGCTGATAGGAGGAACCATGTTGCTTAAGGATGCTTGACACATGAAGTAGTACACAGAATTGAACACTGCAGGTGGGAAACTAGCAACTAGCTCATCCCGCTAATATACCTAAATATACGCACATAGAACACGAAATAGATTTTATGATTTCAAACAGGCATCCAGTGAGCATGGTATGCATAAATCCCAGCGTATAAAGAATTCGGATGTGATGTGACAGTGATCAGGAGGACATGAAGTAATGAACAGCAATCTCCCATGAAAAATGCACACGGTCATAGACACAGTCCAAAAAAAACAAAAATGCAACCAAATAAAGGGTATAATATGTCCATAGGTGGCCCTATTGAGAGGGTAGGTGAAGCTCAACAAGGGATGTTTTATTCAGTGTGGATAGAAGGAAGTAAACCTGAGCTCTACAATAAAGAGTTTACACATTCATAAAACAGTTAAAATGGCCGATTGAATTAAGTTGACACAAGTGCGTATGTAGAGGAAGGGCTTGATGGTATAAGGCCCAAGCTATCCTGGCTAGTAAAGTGGCTGAAAGACTTCGAGATAAATGCTAAACTTATTTCTATATAGTGCTTTTCTAGTCTAGCGACCGCTCTAAGCACATTGCGTTGTATGCCTCACATTTACTGAGTATGGGGATTAAGGCCGGATGCCCTCTTTCTGGTGGGATCGAACCTGCTACACCTGACCTGAAGGCACGTGTGCTACCGCTGAGAAACTGTGGCCCCCATTTTTACATGTCAACATTAGCCCCCGTACTGTGGGTGGACATGGACTTATATGGAGCATGGCAGATTAAGGCCAGATGCCCTTCCTGACACCGTGTGGTGGGTTTGAACCCACAACATCTGGCTGGTCAGTCGCCAAAGCACTCGTTCTACTACTTAGCTTCCGCGGCTCGGGAAGTTAAAGACCACAGGGATTATAAGCAGCTTTTTCTAGGTGAGTTGGGTCTGCCGGAGGGAAGACAAAGTGATGAAAGTGAAGCTCATGAGCCCCAGCAGCGTGTAAGTACACAAATATAAGAATAAACGAGATGCAGAGAAAATGACCTGATGAAGGTTTGCCATTCCCTGAAAAACAAATAAAACCAGCATGGAGCGGAGTGGGAAAAGTGTCTCCAGCCTTCAACGTCTTAGCGGGCTGCAGCTAGCTAGGTCCCAACCCTGCAATTCACAGGTTGCCCTGTGTGGTGTTATAGGATGTCCCGGATTCCGCCGTGCCATCTTTTACTGCGCCAGGGTGATTAGGAGTCAAGTGTGCTGACAGCGCACGCTTTAATGTTATTAAAGCTGCTAAGCTGTGATTCGCTCCTCCAGCCACATGTCTTTAGATGTCTCCTTTACTGTAAAGCAGAGCAGGCGTGAGCCAGAGCTATCAGCTCGGAGCTCCTAACCATTCTTAGACTGGCAGGCAATAAAAAGAGAGGAATGGCTTATTAATAGCAAGCCCGATGAATGACTCTGACATGTGTGTGTTTTTCTCCATGTGTGAGTGCACGTGCATGAACGTGTGTGTGTGTGTTTTCTTGGCACCTGGCTGTAAACCATATAGCAGACAAAAAGCAGAGTGCCGCCAGTCTGCAGGTGAGTATTTTCAGTACCCGGGCACTGGCGACATGGGTCCTCCTCGCCTTCCAGCGCACACACGCCAGACGACGAGAATCAATAGCCTGCTAGCGGCGTACCTGGATGACTTCACTGCACTGCTGCAGCAGATTCAACAAGAGCACGTCTGCCTTTGCGCGCCACGTGCCTTAACGCTTGCTTGTGAGTGTGTGTCAAAGAGACATGCAGAGAGCAACCCCGCTAGTTGTGCATGCTTTGCGCGCGTGTGAATCTGTGCCATAAAATGCAGCGCGATGATGATTTATTCTTTCTAAAAATGTAAGAGTCTGTTGTGGCCGTGACTACGGGGCTACATCTGGACCCCGTGGGGCGCGCATGAAATCGTTTCTCCGCAATTTACTGTAATGTCTTGCAGATGGTACAGTGTGCGAGTGTGTGTTATGTGGATAATAACTCTTACAGTAGGAGCCAAATGGGCAGGAGAGAGGGAGAGAAGGAACGGGGCTGACCGAAATAGAGAAACTGAGAGAGAGGGAGGGAGAGGCGGAGGAGGGCTACGAGGCCTGAGCAGCAGATTGTGTGCAGATCGTAATATCAACAAGCAAAATGTACAAAACACGTGTCGCTTAACAAATGGAAAGACGCACTCTCCACAGGATACCGAGGGAGGGGAAGGGTTTTCAGAGACACATGCGAGGTCGTGCAGCGGCGGAGAAGTCCGTTCGTAGGATATTGACCTTGTTGGGCTCTCTGCGAATCCGGCGCGAGATGACTGACGTCACTTTAAATATGCAGGGAGAAACTTGGCCCAGCTTCAGTTATTTTTACAGTCCCTTGTCAACAAGCGAGGAAAAACGGCAGCACTGCGAGCACACACGGGTCAAACCATTAGGGAGATATTACAGCACTGTGTGCAAGAGGCCGTAGGTTCTTTCAATATTTGGACTGATACGATGGAGATTCCTGCCATCAAACTCTGACATATCAGCCTGTGCAGTGTTTCCATCTGAGACGGCTGGACCGGTGTCAGGGAGCGGGGCCCCACCGTTTGCTCACTTCTGGATCGTTTTGAACCATGTGGCCGAGAGTGCACACCAAGGGGTGACGAGAGGGTCCCTGAGAGCTATCCCCTTACTGCACTCGGTTGGGAAGCCGGTCTGGCGGGCATTAAAATAGGCTACCAGCTGCCAACGGGTAGTTTGTCACTGGTGGTCGGAAGTATTCCATAGCTTTTATCAGCCTGAAGATGGCTCTGGGAAATTTAGGAACCCTATGTGCTAATGTGGGGGTGGTGACACTCGGTACCTCTCTTGCACGTTCACCGGTGACTGACACTTTCTCATCTGTCAGTGAGTTAGCTGGAGAAGAGAAGAGTGTGGGATGTAGCCCGCAGGGATGAAGGTGGAAGTGACGTCTCACCGGCACCATTTAGACATCCTCATCTGCCTGCATGTGGCCTCAGGAGGCAGGATGGTTGTCTAGTGTTTGGAAGTTTGGTGGTTTGATCCCCAGCCTCTGTAGAATGTGTGTCATGGTGTCCTTGAGGAAGACACTGAAACCTTAACTGTTGAAGCCCTGAGATGGACGGGCAGCCTGTCCAGGGTGTCTCACTGCCTGTCAGCCAATGAGCACTGGGATAGGCTCCAGCATGACTCCATGGGCCAACTTTAGATAAGCAGTTGATGATGGATGGCAGGATGGATGGATGGATGTATTACAGATGGATGGGTTATCCTAACCCTCATTTAGCCTGAACGTCACCTGGCTAGGCACGGACTAGTGTTAGCTTAAGGAACTGTAGGAAGGTGAGGTCGTATTTCTTGCAGAAACTGCTAAATCGATAACATATAAATGCATTTTAAATCAACGTCTCACAAGTGTAGTCCATGCTTTTGATTTATTTACTTCAATTCTGTTGAGCAAGGCTGCACAAAAACCGGGCCCTGATCCTGGCTGTGAAGTGACTTCACGTAGTTGCTCGGATGCTGTTGGGGCTTGACGTGACCTAACCGAGGACACGCGGTCATTAAAGTGTTCTATGCTAAATCTCCTTGATGAAACCTGCCACATGTGGAAATATTGTTGCTGAAACGGTGTTGAAACATCAGTCATATGTAAGCCAGCTCCATGCAGACATCCAACAGAGAATGCCTTTTCAGCCAAAATCAGCCAGGTTTGATCAAACCTAGACATAGTTTCATGTCTAAACCCCCTGAAAAGCGTTCAGTGGGACCTTTCTTTCCTTCGCTCTCTTCTCATGCTTTTCAGACGCAAAGCACCTCATGGAGCTGGCCTCTAACTCACTCACAAACATGAACTCTCACCTTTACAAGATGAAGCATTATTCATTAGTCATTGAACATACATAGCATTACATTTCATCTCTATATTTAACCCATCTTATTGTATAGGAGCAGTGAGCAGCTGCAGCATCCGGGGACCAACTCCAGTCCGTTTTCCCATTGCCTTGCTCAGGGGCACAGGCAGGAGTATTAACCCTACCATTCATGTATTTTAAATGGTGGGAGGAAACCGGAGCCCCTGGAGGAAACCCACACAGACACAGGGAGAACATGCACACTCCACACAGAAAGGACCTGGGACAGGATTAGAACCCAGGACCTTCTTGTTGTGAGGCAACAGTGCTAGCTGCTGCACCATTGTGCTGCCCAATGGTTCAATTGTACTATTTGGGTATGATAGGAGCGGTGGTCTCAACCACACCAAAAGGGGCAGCATAGCTCAGGAAGAAGAGCAGTTGTCTAGTAATCGGAGGATTGGTGGGCTTAGTCCCCAGCCCCTGCAAAAAGTCTGTCAAAGTGTCTGTGAGCTAGACACAAAGTCCGTAATAGCCCCCAGGACCTGTGGCTGCTCACTGCTCCTATACAACAGCATGGGTTCTATCTTAGACGTCCTCTTATTCCATTACTTGGTATTGCCCATGGTGTTTCATTCCAGGTATGGTATCACAGAAATGTTGTTGGCAGAGACCCAAGAGAGATGTGCCACTCCATTGGCTTTAAAGTGCAAAAATGTCTATTTTACAATGTTAATGCAAAGCCTACAATCAAGACATCAAGTGGCCAATATAAACCAATGGCAACACCACTGAGTAAATGTGCCGTCAATACCAGCCCTACTGCCAATCACAAACTGAAGACAGTGATGCACGCGCCGCTAAGTTGGACGTAGTGGGTTCGATCCCACTTGGGGATATCAGGAAAAGGGCATCCAGCCTTGATCCCCAATGGTCAGTAAATGTGCGGCGTGCATTGTAAAGCGTTTCGAGTGCTCACAGGACTAGATAAGCTCTCATTGATGACGCCAAGCGTCCTTGGTGAAACTGAGGTTCACCAAAGTTCAGTTCTTTATCAGCCCTCAAGAGAAAAATAGCATCTAATGGCATGTGATTGAAATGGGGGAAACTATATCAATATGTTATTTTCTGTTTTGCATGAACGTATACACACAAACACACACACACACACACACAAACACACACACACACACATACACACCCACACACACACACACAGTCCTGGAGATTAGGCTAATGA
>OMLC01043542.1:0-13557 GCA_900302585.1 Regalecus glesne
AGGTGTAGCCGAGCCATAGGGACAAAGGGCCGTCGGGAGAGTTGAATCCAATATGTGATTTGTTTTAGCTGCTTGACTTTCTCTACCTTCTCCTGTAGGAGCGGTAAACCGAGATTAGAGGATCATCATCAGCAGCACAAGCCCACTCCTCACTGCGAATCCCCCTCCTCCAGACAACTGGTCCAGTAAAGCTCACTTACAGACACATGGATCTGAAGGAGGTTAGGACCCACCTCTCAGGCCATGTTCTCAGGGACAATGCATCAGCAGAAAAGTCACTTCGCTTCCGTCGCCCCCTCGATCTGTCAGACTAATGCAGGCTAGGTGGAGGGACCCAGAGCAGACTCAGACATGGGAGAAGGGAAATTCTTCACTGAAGAATTCACAAACCAAGTACAACCCAAACTGACCGCTGTCAATGCAAAACAGAAGCTGCACAAAACCAAAACCAGCGGAAGGCTGAAAATGATCAAACTCGGAACTGTTGCACGACAGTAAAGAACACAGCATGGACACGCCGACCAGCCAAAACATAAAGACTGCCTGCCGAACATTGTGTGGGTCCCCTTTGTGCTGCCAAACCAGCTCTGACTCATCCAGGCAGGGACTCCACAACACGTCTGAGGCTCTTCTCTGGTATCTGGCACGTCAGCAGAAGATCCTTTAAGTCCTCTAAGTTCTGAGGTGGGGCTGCATGGATCAGACTTGCTTTTCCAGCACACCCCACAGACACTTGGTTGGATAGAGATCTGGGGACTAAGGATGCCCAGGCAACACCTTGACCTCTTGGTCATGTTCCCCAACCCACTGGTCCATTTGTACGGAGTGGCAGGGGCCATGTCCTGCTGGGCAGGGCACTGCCATCAGGGAATACCATTGAAGGTGGCACATGTCAAAGTAAAACAGTATCACAGGGCCTCTGTCACCTTGCCCTCTTCCCATAGGCCCCCTGCTGCCTGTGACAAAACGCATCTTGAATCTTGAACGTATGTGAAGAGGTGAGTTGGACTTAGTTGCCAGCAGATGGCAGTGTTCATGTGGATGATGTGTCTAGATTTCTTCTATGGTGTTGCTGCGTACTGATTCGCCAGTCTTGCTTCCTGTCCCACTAGGTAAGTCACGTCATCTATGGTTCACCCGCTAAACAGGGTATTTCAAAATATGTTAAATACCCATCACTATTATATTGTATGAGATGGCTGTTAGATATGTTTTATATACAAGAGCCTACTATTATTTAAAGATGGAAGGGGGAAAAAACGCCGTTTTATATGTTATAGTATAGTACGGTCGGGCTAGCTAACATTAGCTTAGCATGGTGAAATGCTAGCAGGCTAAGTAGGCTAATAGTTAGCTAACGGCATGTTTCTTTATTTGGACTGAGTATTTCTTTGAATGTTTTAGTTGTTTTTGTTGTCTTGGAAACCAGCAGTTCTGTTCCCTGTTTTAAGCTTTACTTGCTACCCTGTTTGCAATGAGTGGCTTTTGTTTGGAAGGAAGCCATGTGCAGAAAGCTGCTCTGCATCAGCCTTTACTACCATCGAAAATCCTGTTTGTGGAAAGAAACCCGTTTGTACAACGGTTTTCTCCCCCCATCTGCCCGGAGTGGACATATACCAGAAACATAAAGCAGAGACTTTTCATGGGGTGTTTCGGGATTTCCGACCGATGGAAGAGGTGTGTGTGTGTAAATCTTTTTAAAAAGTATTATTTTTAAACTATTGTTTTAGTTTTATTTTTTCCTAGAAATTCAAGTGTGATTTCTTTCAATCATGGTCTTTATAAGCCATTTACATGCTTCAGACAATGATTTTGTTCAGCTTGAAAGCATTGTGACAAGCTTTCCTTACAGTTTAAATGTATTATGTAATGGGCTATGTTCTGGCTGCAGTATGCTGGAGTCCACTGATGACAATGCACGGAGATGTGCTACTACTCCCATGGGGGGGATTTGTTTTTTGCTCTCAGTTAAAGCTGACCACCTGATTTAAGCTCTTAATAATTTATTCACCTAACTTTGCCTTTGATTATTTTATCAACTTAACTTCTTCTGAAGATTACAAGTGTTGTATTTGTATTTTCTATTTAGCCCTAATTGATCTGAGCTGACACAACTCATTTTTGAGACGAGCATAATATGTGGATTATTTTGACTATAGCAAAGTTTATTGTGCTCTTTATCACTTTATCGCTCTTTTTGAAACTCTGTTTCAAAGTACAAGGACATTTACTTTGAAACAGGTTCAACCTTTTAAACAGTAGCATCAAATAACAACGGTTGTGTTCCTGGGCAAAACTGACCAGTGAGATTCTATTAGTAAAGAGTGGACATGGGCTGAAAACTACATGTGACAACTCTGCCATATTACAAAACAAGTACCTGAACACATTAAAGAACAACGGCAACAATAACAAAGCCATTCAAATATCCAGTTGATCCTTCAGTGGTGGTTACATTTTGTGTGTTCTCATGCAGATGTTTGACAATAAGGGGTGGTTGGAGTATGTGCCTTCCAAATGCATGCACTGCATTTATGGCAGATTATCCTTGTTTTGACGTCTCTTGGCACACACAGATTGCACTTCTTTTTGTCCCTTCTGTCTCTGACAGCTTTTACCCTTGCTTCTGACCCTTAGATATCTCTCAACAATCTGGGGATGGTGCTCGAGGAGAGTGTGGACGCCTTCGAATGAGGGGTGCCACAATGGCTTTCCCCAACTCTTCTAAGAATAGTCTCCTCTTCAAGAATTCCCCTTGCTCCCAGCTTGGATTTTCCTCCATCCACAACACAGATGTACTGTTGGCCAACACATCTAAGATGTTGAAGAACACCACCAAGGCCCAACATGCCATCATCCTCCTGCAAAAAAGTATGTGCTGGAAACTTGCAAACGTACAACAATCAGTAAATAAAACAAGCACAACCCAAGTGATATTTCATGCATAGTAAGGTGAAAATTTGCATCAAAAGATTGCCTTAATTTATCAATCTAAAACATATTTACATATTCAAACAAATAGAATTGAATAGAATTTTTCACAAATTCAAGGAAAATTTCAGCAAACAACAAAATGCCTTATTTCTGTGGTGCAGATTAAAAAAATCCTGGTAATGGAAACAAAAACACAGGATACTTGAAAGATAAAGAGTAACATACCTTATCAAGGTTGTCAGCTCCCCATTTGTTCCTGTTGTAATGCAGGACAGCGTCGGGATTCTTGTCCTCCCTAATTCTCACAATGGCATCCCTGTGCAGAGTTGTTATCAAGGGTACATTCTTCTTTTTCTCCAGGGAGTAGGACAAAGGAGCATGTGTATCAGTGAAGGCAAATTTAGAGGAAAAATGATCCCTGTCCTTGGTAGGGAGTAAGGCAAGAGGCAACTTCGCCTCATTCCTTCTGACCATCCCTTTCTTTCTTTTTTTTTGAGGGGGGGCAGCTTCAGACCAACAGCATATTAGATGGAGAAATGTCACATGTTATGTTGTGCCCCTGGAGACCTGCTGTCATGTCCAGGACCACCTAGTTCCTGTGGTACGATTTCTGGTACAATGTGTTTTGGGGTTTGATAGCAACTGAGATGTGGTGTTTGGAAAAAATACCTTCCCTGGAATAATGAAGGTGCATAAAGATGTTTATCACTATAGTTTCAATTGGCTCTGTCAGTAGCAGTTTGACGCAGGATTTTATGTCATCAACCCAAAATATGGCACATCTTGTTGGCTCTGAGGTCCTCTGATAGTATTTTCAGTGGATAGCCGACCCCTACTCTCAGGTGGGGATGAAGACCAGGAAAGATTCCAATTCTTTGACCGTAGTGTAACAACAACAACATCAGCAGGGCCCTCTTCCTCATCACTAGATAGTGCCACTTGGTCTGGATCATATTCTGTGTTGTCTAAAACTTCTGACACGTCCTCCTCTGAAGTATCTTCGTTGTCAGTTTTCTGGCCTCTCTTTTCACCGGTGTCTGGATCAAAGATAAGATCAAGAGCCCAGTAAATGATGTACTCCACAGAAGGCATTGAGAAGGGCCTCAAAAGACCTCGTACACCAGAGCTGCTAGGACACTTTGACGTACTATAGAAACAATGTGGTGATTGTTTGTGAGAATGCCAACAGGTGTGGTTCCTGTGGGCAAAAGATTCTATTGGGGAAGGTTCCTACGAGATGAATTTCTCACTAAATTACTTAAATTGGGTGTGACATTTAAAGAGAGCATTGCTAAAGCTCCTGTTATTACCAAGTTAATGTCACTGAATTACAAATTTATCTCATCTTGTGTTAACTATTAGATCTAAATTTGCATCCAGTAAGAGGTAGTTGTGTGTTTGTTTTTAGTGAACATAATGACATAGTGACAGAGACATAAATGCACATTTTAGGATCGCGTTGGCGTTTTTACTGACCACCCTGACAGAGCACAGCATCATACATGCAGGTTTTAACCTTAGGACCACCGTGGCTTCTCACGTAGCGTAAAGTAAGGCAGACCTTGAGTCCATTAACGGCCACTGAATCTCCTGACGGTGTGAACGCTCTGCTTTCTCAAACGTCAGTGTGTCATCGGTTGTAAGCCACTGACATTTGTTTTCCATAATTGCTCTGCACTTGCTCTGCTTTTGCACTCCAGCCCTTGCCATGACTATGAGGGGGAGGTAACGCCTGAAAGCTTGAGCTTGACCTGAGACAGTCCCCCAGTATTTACATATCATGAGCCAATATCCTGTGTGTGTACTCTGCAAACAAGCAGCGCTGGCCTCATGAATTCTCGATTGTTGAAAGCAATCTATGACCTGTCAAATATGAATGTCAGGGAAAGAGAGAAAGAAAAGGCTGGGCCGCAAAGCCACAGAGACCACTGGTTTCCCCTCCCCTAAATGTATGTGCAGTCCTTATGTCACATACATGTGGACATGTGTCAGACGGGAGAGCAGGTGGCTTTTTATTTGCATGTTTTGGGGGGTTGGGGGAAAGGAAGGTACTCTCCCCTCTGTTCCATAGAGAGGTTCAATTAAGGAACATGGAGAGTCAAAAGTCATGTGCTGCATTGCCACCCGGCACATTAGGCCAACGGTTTGGCTGCAGAGATTCAACAACACTGGTCTCAATGCTTTTACAAGGTGACATAATGTCAGTGTCTGTTCCAGTGTGTCTCCACACTTATACTCTACAGGCTTTGTTCTCCTTCAGCCTGGCCTTCTCCAAACAGATAGACGCCTTGAGTCGTGTGTGTGTGTGTGTGTGTGTGTCACTGAGAGTGTGCTCTTGGATAAATGGACACATGTGGCTTTGATAACACCCTGGCACCAGGACTTATTCCCACCCTATACTGCCGCTGACCTGCTTCCAATGTCAGCCAACTGAGAGCACAATAATAAAACCCACAAAAGCAGAAGGAATGTTACAGCCGAATGGGAGTCTGGGCTCAGATTTTTTTTTACTTTTCTGTGGCAAGACATTTCTTCCAATAGAAAAACACTGTCAGCTTGGATTTTGCTGGTGAACAGGAATGTGTGCAGTAGTTTCCCAAACGAGCGCTGGTTTCAGAGTCGCTACGGTCTTTCCCTGCGTCTTTGTTCTCTGTTTGATATCTGGACTACACTATAGGGGCCCACCCTCAACAGGCTTCTCACAGAGGCCAAACAAAGAAGGCAGTGCTGAAACTGTTCCCTCTAGCAGACAAAGAGAAGAATACCGAGACTGATTTCCTCTGTAACCTGTGCTGGGAAGCGGTGCTGAAAAAGAGCTCATTCAGTGTAGTTTGGTAACAAGCCCATGAGCAGAGCTGTCTCAGTGGCACAGCCAATTATATGCAATCACCAGGCTGATTTGTACAATGCATTGTTTATTTTCCACTGCAAACATCAGTCAGGGAGGATAAATACAGACTTGATAATAGGTCCTTGGCTCCACTGAGTTGAGATGTTTGTTTTTAGCACCCCCCCCTCAGATTTGCAGTCTCCTGCAGATATGTGGTATGACTAATTTGTCAAGGTACAACATCAGCTCTCTTTTCAAATTCAGATCTGCCACATGAATTTGCTTTATCAAGTCACAGGTGTCCTTCTGTCTGCGAAGTGTGAGTTAGAACATGCTACAAATGAATGAAAAAAACATCCATTGATCCTCATTTGCCATAACGGCACCTGAACAACAGGCAGTTTCTAAAACCCCCTCATCATGGTGGGGTTTTTCCTGCCCTCCTTTGTGCGTCAGCAGCCTGCAGTGAATTCGGAGGGTGTCAGACGGAGATTGGGCTTTCATCAAAGAATTGAATCGCCTTGAGGACTGTAATTTACTTTGCTCTACTTACCTTTCTAGTGTGCTACACTGTTTATTTTACTTCTCACAGCAGTATCATCTAACCTTGGAGAGGGTGTCTTTGCTTGAATGTGTGCATCATCAGCATGTCCTCCTGTCCATGAAAACTACGGCTTATGAACTAAGCACTGCGTTTGAAGCTCAAGCTAATTATCGGGACTTACAGATATGAAATTGACCATCAGCATAAAATAGAATTTCTGCCTGATGTTTTGTCCTTGTACTGCCATGATTTAAATTTTCTGCACTCCCTCCACCGTCACCACATTTACATTGTCTTTACTTTTTTTTTCCTTTTGCATTTCATGCAGCGAGTTTCACTGCCTCTTCTAAAAGCGTGCACTGCTGCCAGCCCATGCAGCTGACCTGCCCGCCAGCAAAACAGCACTAAGCTGGAGCCCGGAAAAAGAGAAATGAAGGGAGGAAAAATGGATGAAAAATGACATTTCTGTGGGCACCAAACCTCTGATTCCAACCAAGCTGTCATAGTGCATCTGCGTCACTCCAGCCATAGCTAGGATGAGAGGTCACATTAGTGAGACAGGCACTGGGACACTGTCTGGGTGTGACTTGTGTCACCTCACGCAGGCCCCTCAGGTGATCTCGCCATCAGGGAAAACAGCCAGGGTGTTATGAAGCTGAAAATAGGTCATTTTAGTACAGCAAGGGGGGAGAATCAACTGAGCCCACCCTCCTTTTCTTAGTGTAGGTAATTCGGCTTCCTGGCATCTTTCCTTGACAAAAAGATTATGGTTCCTGATAATCTTCACAAACAAAGGCATCATTTTGATGTTTTAATCAGGCAAAATGTATCTGCACACATTTTTCGTCAACATTAAAAAACAAGTTGTAACTTGGCGGTAGACCAATTTCACGGCTTGATTGCAAATCCTTTTCTTATTGAATAAAGTTCCGGTTTGTTGCCACACGACACAGCCCGGTGGAAGTGGATCTCTGCATTTAACCCATCCTGTTGTATAGGAGCAGTGAGCAGCCAGTATGTGGTGCTCAGAGAGCAGTTAGGGGTTCAGTGTCATGCTCATCGACACTTCAACATGCTTTCTGCAGGATGGAGATCAAACCTGGAACCTTCTGATTGGCAGACGACCGCCCTATCCACCGAGCTATGTTGCCCCTTATACTGTTCACATCTTTTCATCCTGTTCTATGAATACATGAGAATCATCCAATGAGGGAGGTCTGATTTACTTATGGCACCATCAGTCCTCATTTTGTGGGTGTAGACACGCATTTAGATGGAGCTTGTTGGATTAAGACCAGATGGCCTTCCTGATGCCCTGTGGTGGGTTCAAACCCGCTGCCTCAGGCTCCCAAAGCGTGTGCTCTACCATCCAATAGCAAGTTCAGAGTGTGTCTAACACCATGATTGGTTAGAAATGAGTGGAAGAATTATGAAAGTTTTCACTGTTGATTATGTTCCTAATGTTTTTATCTTTTATGTTTTAGAATTTTAACGTTAGCTTTTCCTTATCACAAAGATATGCAAGAGAAATATAGAATCTTAAAGTAGCTCATTAAATTGTAGCGACCATATATATTTTTTTCTTTTCAGTTGTGTTTTTTAAACTTGTCTCATTTTCAATGTTGTCCTGTTTTATCATTTAAATTTCATTTTTCTTGCATCTTCTCCACAGGGATTATTCAAATTAGAATTTAATCTAATCTAATTTGTTCTAATGTAATGCAATCTAACCTAATCTTATCTGACCCAATCTAATCTAACCCAGTCTAATTCTAATCTAATCTGGGTGTCTAGACCCCCCACACTATCTGTTTCCAACTGCACATCCTATACAAAGTTGTCAGCGAATGCTCACATGCTGCATTTTCTTTTGTATTGCTTCATCTAATACGAGGGGTTTATAGTGCATGTCGACGTCTCCCATGACCATGTCACCTTCATTTATGCTTTCTAGTCAATTTTAAAGATTCAGAAAATGGGGTGAGGGGTTGGACTCTCCCTGGGGACGTCTACCTGGACGATACATGCAGGTAAAATAGTAGATGTCACGTTTGGTCTCCCCTCCCTCTGTTTAGACAGAAACCCTCTTTGGATAGATTTACTGCCTCTCTCTACAGGATGGAAGCACCTAGATTGTCTTGGCTCTGTCCAGGAAATACATTCTCGTTGGCTCTTGGTGTGCTTCAGTGATAGCTTTCCCTGCCTCCCAAAGCAGTAATTACCTATTGAATGGCCATGTCTCTTTATCGAGAAGCCGTGGACACCGATCAACTGGCTGTCACGATTTACAGCTCAATTCAACCCAACAGGTTTACAGGACAGTGGGTCATTGGTTCCGTTAACCCACATCTGTAAGCACTTAAACACACACATAGTAGGACTTGTGTGTGTGTGTGTGTGTGTGTGTGTGTGAGAAAGAGAGAGAGAGAATGAATGCTGACTGATGTCAACCTTGTCCGGAGAGAGTTCAGGTTAATTGTATCTAATTCTCCTTCTGTGGCCTTGATCTTCCTGCATAATGCAGAACAAAGAGAATTCTCTAGCAGCACCCACTCCACCTACTGTTGGGTTACAGAGGGTGTGTATGTGTGCTGGTTTATTGACGTGTCAGCGTCTGCCGGCTTGTACAAGCGGTGTTTATGCTTGTGATTATCATGTAATATATTTGAATGTAAAACATGTGCCAGTTTTCTTTCCACGGGACCTTGAGATCTCCTTTTCCATCCTGACTATACCAAGTGTCGTCTTGTTCATTACTCCAATGTGTTGCACCGGACCTGTACAATATCACATCTCTGTCAAATCTTGATGGAAAGGAAAAATCTCCATCCTGGAAGCGGTCTCGGCATGTCCGAGCTTCGCCCCTGAGTCTCTGATCAATAGCAGTGGGTGATTTGTCCTCGCCTGTCTTGAGCGGCTGGCTGCCCAGTCAGCTCCTCAACTCACCAGGGGGTGGGGGGCTGTCTCGACAAATCAATGGAGGGAGTAATCCTGGAACAATATTGTTGACAGATAACCACCACGGGGCTCAGGTAACGAGGCCGTCTGATGTGTGCCCATGTCTGTGGGCGCGACTCAAACAGTGACTGGAGTGTATTGGTCTGGGCTGGCGAAACAGATCTAATGGGCACACAGCAGGTGATGTTCTTACAATGGAGCATTTAATGATAACTCTGAGATAGGCTCAAAACATGGTGGAAACTGGCAGTTTCTGAGGGGTTCGATACCCGACGTTACTGTACATGACTGCATTAGACACTCTTGAAGAGGGGGAGTCCTCTTTCAGAACACTATTGTGTCCCTGTAGGGACATTTTACTGTATCACTCTATACCTTTACCCATATTCAGCTTCACTTCCTGTATTGTCACACTAGCAAGTTAGCGATGCTCGAATAAGCTTCTTTTATTTGTTATTTTACATGTATATGACAGAATGAGTTCTCTGCGTTAAACCTGTCCTATTGCACAGGAACAGTGAGCAGCTCCAACTCCTGGAGACCAACTCCAGTTCTTTTCCCACTGCCTTGCTCAGAGGCAGAGGCAGGGTTCCAGCGACTGGACAGTGAAGGGGTTCACTGAGGGCCCTCAGCACAGAACTGTAACTCCCCTCATCCACCAACAGGCCCCGACGATAAGCCCTGAGGTGTTGAGGTCATGGAACTGGTTGAATCTGGTTTTCTACGTGTTCCATGTCACAGCACATTGATGTTTAGCGTCGTACAGCCGAATCCAGTTTTACTGAGGAAGCTAATGGTTGCGGGCTTGGCCTGTTGTTGGCATCAGCCTGGCCGCTTTGTTCCTTCCAGACTTGGTTGTGGGGATTGAGGTTGAATTGGTGTGTGTTTGGTAGTTGAGGGCAGAGATGGCCAAAGAGATCCAGTAAGAATTTTATTAGTCAATCAATTCTGTTTGCTAAGGACCTTGATCAGTAGATTCAAATGTGTATCTTCTACTAAGTGAGGTCCTTTGCAAAGAGATTGGTTGACTAATGGAATCAGGTGCGGAAGTGCTTTGTTGGAACAAAGACCTGGACCTACAGCGACTCTTACTCGATCCCTTTGGGCATCTCTGGTTGAGAGATCCAGTTACTGTGAGTTTGGAAGGAGTGTTCATTCTGTTTGGTTCGTCCATATTGTCCTCTCAGGGGCCCTTTTTATGTTACTTGGTTCATTTTATTGTGTTTGTGTTGTGTTCTCTCTAGATCGAAGCTATTGTTAAAATATATTTTCCATTGTTACATTTAATCACACTGTAGGTATGTTGGTCGCTGATTTTAGAATATTAATTTGAATGCTGGTTTAATTCCATAGAGCTACAGCTATGAGCCCAGGATCCTGTTGTGTGCAGATGAGAGGAGATATTTCTTAATTAGTCCCACAATGAGACATTTTTAATGTAACAAAGTGGAAAGCAGGATAGAGACATCTATAAAAACACATTTTTTGCACACTTATTCATTTATTTGATATTGATATTGATATTTATCTTAAATTGCACTTCTTATGGCATACTGCAGTGCTGTACAGTATGGAGTTTAGTTATAGAGAGAGAGAGAGAGAGCAATTACAAAGCAAGTGACTCTAACCTTTCTTGATGGGACAGAGGTTGACCATCAAGTACGGTGTAGCTACTTAGAAGCTAAGTATGTTTCCTCTTGATTCATAGTGATTTTTAATATATGGCACGGCCAGCCTACACTGCACCAGACTGCTCTTAGACTGTGGCGAAAGCTCCGGCTGTCAGGGTTGTGTGTGTGTGTTTCTGTGTCGGGGTTGATGTGTGCTAATGTGACAGGGGAAAGCTGCCATGAGCTGCTAGCAGCACAATGGAGGGAAAGGCGCCACACTGGGCCTGTTACTTTGCTCTTTTCCAGGCTCACGTATTCTCAGACAGCAAGTTGAGAGAAAGTCGGTTCAGCCACAGGCAGCATGTAGTCTGACAAAATGAAAGAAATAGTTGAACCAACATGTTTTGCAATGGTATCGAACCCAGGGACAGGGATGTTTGGGGCCCCCTGCAGGAACTGCTATATGACTTCAGATAAGCGGATGATGATGGATGGATGGAACAATTTACCTCATCTTCTTCACTTAAAGCCCCGTTCCTTCAAATCAGTGAAATCCGTTGAATCTGAACAACTTGCTTACACATTTTGTTTACTTCGTTTACATGCACACGTCACACAGAATAAAGAAGAGAGATGAAACAAACAATTCTGTATTTAGTTTAATCAGCTTATATACAGACTTGACAGCGTTTCTGCAGGGATCAGATCTCCAGATCTGCATTTCGGACGGATGCTAAACTTTTTTTCGCTATCAGCTAAGCAAAAAACAGATTTCGAACATGCCACTTGTCAGATACACAGATTTATTCAGCTTAATTTTCTGTGATTTGATGACCGCTGGGCAGGCTCCGTTTATGCCAATCGGCAGAGTGGCATAAAAAGACTGGGGCAATAGAAAAGCTATAGAAAACACATAGAAAAGAAAGCAAAATAGGGTGATTATAGCTGAAAGGTGACCATGGGGATGATAGACAGAAAGTAGATGAGAGCAGCAAGAGCAGTAAAGCCATGGTCGTGAAGCAATATGCATTCACACATCTAGTGAATACAGCCCAACTCTACACAACAATATGCTAATGATGGTCACCATTTAATGTGTCAGATTGACAATCCCCTCCCTCTCCCTCTTTCTCTCTTCTCTCTCTTCCCCAAGCCTAATTGCTCTGCACCCTCCTTTTTTTGATAGAGAGGCTGGGCTCTGAATTAAAGCCCATATTGTAGCCTGCCTGCCCACCCTGCAACCCCTTAAATGGACACACATGTATGCGGATGTGGGAACACACGCACACACAGAAAGAGAGTCAAAAGCAATCACAGGACCACCTTGCACACGTATTGGCCTTGCCTCTCTTTAAGACTTGTCAGTAGCATGCAGATGTAGACTATGCAGGCTCCATTTATCTGCTAATATCCTGCTCCCTCCTTCCCTTTGCTCCCATAGAGGGCCCCCCATGACCAGCACTAGAAGAGCCAGCGACCACATGCGGGGTTTTTAAAAGTGTCCCATAAGTGTGGTTCTGTGTGTGTCTGGGGGGAAGGTGGCTTACAGAAAGGGTCAATGCTGGGGTAAATTCTCAAGAAGGCCACGCTTTCTTGGCCTTAGTCTCTAACCCTACTGTTTTAAGGCAGTCCCATACGAGCCACCTGCCGTCTGGTCTGAGGGAGGAGCCAGAGGGAGAGCAGGAGGGGGCTGCAGGTTCTTGGAGTGTACGTTCTCAAAGTCCTGTGAAGAAATACACATGAGAAATTTGAGTGTCTATCTAGGGGGGTGCATGTTTACGTGCTCCTTTTTCCAGCTCAGCACATTGGTTTCAAAGTGATCATGCACTGTTTTCAAAGCCAGCACCACCTTAAACAGCTAAGCCCGTCTCAGCTAAGGCTTTCATCTGATAGGCAGCAGCATAACACTGTTTTTACAAGGAGTGTTGTTCTCTATTACTATTGCTGCTACTGTGGCCTCTCTAAAGATCATCATCCATCTGCCCACATTCTTCATATGATGAGACTTGGCCTAGTGGCTTGATCTGGCCTAGATGTTCATTAATTAGTACTGTCACTATGAAGGGGGAGGGCCGGCATGGCTCAGTGGGTAGAGCAGTCGTCTGGCAATCAGAGGGTTGCAGGTTTGATCCCCGCACCTGCAGAGAAGTGTGTCAAAGTGTCTTTGAGCAAGACACTGTTCCCCTAACTGCTCTGCCCTGGGATGGACTGGTGACCCTTCTAGGATGTGTCCCTGCCTTTCACCCAATGAGAACATCCTCTCAGTGTTTTGTGCTGTACATGGTGTTTATTCTGTGTACACAACATCATTGCATGTCTGTCTGTCTTAGGAGAGAGATCCTCCTCTGTGTCTCTTCCTGAGGTATCTAACTATGTTCATCCCTGTTAAAGGTTTTTAAGGGAGTTGTTCCTGATCTGATGTGAGGGTCTAAGGACAGGATGTTGTGTCAGTGTGAAGCCACTGAGGTACATTTGTAACGTGTGACAATTGGCTATACAAATAAAACTCCCTTGGCGTGACATTACTACCTTCACAGCAAAGAGCTGTAATATGTACAATCAACCATGCAAATCTTGTAGACAAACAGGGGGAGGGAGAACACCAGGATGGAGGTCAGGGACAAGTGTTCAGAGCAAAACAGGGATTCTCTGTTCTGTGTGTGGGTGGGTGGGTGAGGGCA
>OMLC01043544.1:0-14006 GCA_900302585.1 Regalecus glesne
GAACATAGCATCCTGCCTTTAGACACTGGCATTGGATAAAGAATAACATATCCTTAAAAAATGTAACAGGGAAAAATAGGAAGAAACCCCAGGGAGAGCAACAGAGGAGGGATCTCTCCCCCAACCAAGATGGACAGAGATGCATAGATGTTGTGTATACAGAATGAAACACAATTTTCAGAGCACAACACTAAAAAGATAACAGAATTAATATAGAATTACAAAAGAATAATAATGATAATCTCCATTTCAGGGAAAGTGTATATTAATGAACATCTAGAATACACCGTGACCCGACACTGGATAAGCGGTTGACGATGGATGGATCTAGAATGCAAATACACCACTTCTACCCACTAGCTTAATTCTAATCATATAACGAAAGTGTCAAATGTTATTGAGCAGCAACATCAAACCCTGAACTATTCAACCCCTGGGATTTAACAGTGACCCATGCCTTTTAGCTCGAGCTAACAAATACATCTGTGCAGTCTGGGCTACGTATGATGAGATTGATTGATAAAATTTTATTGATACCAATTCTATTCTCGAGTTTGCCAATAAGTCTGATTCTTAAGCGATTACCTTATTCATTCCTGATCAATTTTCTGTGTTGAAAAGAAGAGCTACGGTTTTCAGTATCAATCCAATTGTTCTGATCTCTAAGTCTGAATAGTGTAGAATGTCTGCCTAATAACATAATGTTCTCATAATTTTGTGAACAGATGTTTATATTTCTGCAAATCTAATGGATTGAAGAATAATATTCTAGAGATGTGTGGCAAAAACTAAAAAGGCGTGGTCACCTTTTTTAAAAGTTGGAGTGGGGGATGGATAAAAGACCAATGTTTGATGATCAGAATAGTTGGGAAGTTGAATGAGTACTGAGGAGATCAGTAATATAGCTGGGGGCAAGATCATGCAGGGCTATAAATGAAATCAAAAGGCTCTTGTAGATTATTCTGAATTTTACAGGAAGTCAATTGAGTGATGAAAGAACTGGGGTAATGTGTGACCTATGCTTAGTTCTAGTTAGTAACCAAGCATCTGCATTCTGAACCAACTATAGATGATTTAAGGGAGGTTGATTGAGGCAAGAGTAAAGGGAGCTACAGTAATGTAGATGGGAAAATATGAAAGTGTGAATCAATATTTTAAGATCGTTAAAAGACAAAATATGTATGATTTTATCAATTTTTCATAACCGAAGAAAACAGGATTGGACAAGCTTAGTGATCAAAAGACATTCTGATCAAATATGATACCAAGATTTTTCTCGATAGGTTTGAAGATTGAATGAAGTGGGCTGATAAACTGATTAACTGCAGTGGCAAAGTCCTGAGGACTTCTGTTTTTTCAAGGTTTGGATCGAGGAAATTAAGGGACATCCAGTCTTTGATGGCAGCTAAGAAATCATGAAGGGAGGACAGTTGATTCAAGTTTTTGGGTTTGGCAGAAAATTAGATCCGAGTATCATCAGCATAACAGTGTTATGTGACATGTCTTGAAGGCAACTAATCAAATGCCCCAAAGGTAGCATATGTAACGAGAATAAGACTGCCCCAAGGACTGACCCCTGGGGGACTCCACACATTAGGGGAGCTGACAAGAATAGATGATGGTTAATACAGACATTAAAATGTCTATTAATCAGAGATGAGTGAAACCAATTTAACACTGCCAGAAATGGCAACCCAGTTCTCCAATGTATCAAGTAAGATGGTATGATGGATGAGAGAAAAATAAAGTAAAAGAGATAGTTTACAACTTTCATAAGCTGCTGTTAAAAAGTGGAAATAATTTTAGGACTTATTACCCAGTCTTTTGCTCTTGAATTGCTATATCCCATACTCTACACATTTTAAGTCCCTCATCAGTAATGGAGCAAGTATCTATTGTTATGTATCATATTAAATAGCTGGCTTGGAAACTTGTGCAAGTACCTATCACTAGAACTGAAGGACTGACCTTTGATTTGACCTTTGCCAGATGTGTCAGGAGCTACCTCTGTCAATCTTGGGGCATACTGGAGTGATCTTGACAAGATGCTCATTTCACCTGTCAACAACCCACCTATCAGCATCATCAGCTCGGAGTCCCTCCCATCTGTATCCAGCTATCAGCATATCTATCTTCCCCACCAACCACAGGAGGCTTTTGGTGAGTTTCCAGTTAGTTATAGGTGTTGAAACAGGTGACTTGGTGTCAGGGTTATTTAGTTATATCCATACAGTGTATATGCTCAAGGTACATCTGATCAGTCACAGCTGGTATCTTGACTCACCCAGAGGCTGAGCTCACCAGAGACTGCGATGTAAGTGGCTTTATATGACATGTAGGACTATACTCCAAGACGTCTAGGGGTTTCCAGTTAATTTATTACTTATGGTGAATAAGAAAAAGAAGAAAATCTAAAAATCTAGTTGAAATTTCTGTTGAACATTCATGATGGTAACACTCAAGTTTGTTGTCTTGCTGTCAGAATGACGTAATAGTGGATCAGAAAAATAAAGCAAGACTGTGTGTGTGTGTGTTTAAAGATGTCCTGACATTCCATTGATGTCTTAGAAACTTAAAGCTAGGACAAGTAGGATTTGTTGGTTGAGGTTTGTAAACACAATATTGAAAGTTGGCCCCTCTGCACTAGCTCAAATGACACCAGAATCATGTGCCCCCTGACCACAGCTACCAGAACACATCTCAGTGTACTGCCAACTCCATGTCACCCTTCATCCCCATCCTCTCCTTAAGTGCTTGCCAGCGGGTTAGATCCATCCCCAGATTCACTCTTCTTTAGGAACAAGCTTTGCCCATCGGGTGTTTTGCCTCACCAAATTTGCGTCTTTTGGCATTGTGTTAACCAGTCGTAGCCCCCCTTGGGTGCGTGTTTATGATCTTGATCTGGCATCTGGTCACTATGTGAATATTTAGAAGAGCCCTGCTGCCCTAAGGTTAACACCCGGAAGCGACCTGTACACAATAAAATAACAAAATGTATGCAAAGGACAGGGTCTTCATAGATACACACACTAGCACACATGTGGGTCCTAAGCAATGATTGAGAGGGATTACTTTTGTATGACTACTCTATACACTGATTTCTAGGAAAGTTCTACTCACGCTGCCTTTGTCATTATTGTTGTTTTAATATTTAGTTACCTCATTCACTTTTAGCTCCTGTATTCAATCTTAAATTTTAAAATTGCATTAAATTTGATCTACTTGTCTGCAGAAAAAATAGATTTGATGTCTCTGAACATCAAATCAACACACAAGAGGGTTGAAAAGCATGGGATTGTGGTCTTAAATCATTTTAGGTAACAATATTTGAACCGATACCTAAATTTCAAAGGCAGTTTGTTTGGAGGGGCTAATTTTATGTCAGCCAGAATGAGTCATTTTTGACCTTCACTGAAGGTCAAGGGATTGTCTTACCCGATTGGGACCCAGCAGATCTTCAGTGTAAAGAATGGTGAACTGGACTGTTTGTACCTCTGTAGTCGTCAGTGGAAACTTGGATTCGCCTCCTGCTTGTGGAATGGGCTCAAAGGATCTGTATTTAACTTCTGTGGTGTCCAATATACGGCCCCGGACCCAACACCAGAACAGAGTCACTTCAACTTCAAGTGATGCTAGCATGAGTAAGTACAAAGACATGGAGTAACATGCAGATAGAACAATGTTCACCTTGTGATATATACAAACGTCAGCGCCAGATCTAGACAGTTCTATTTTGTTCTTTTGGATACATTTTCTGTGGTAATTCGATATCTGGAATGCATCTCATCAAGCAATATTAGGGGTTTAAGAAGCTAATTTTAGAACTTCCTGTATGACCTACTCTTTCTCTCCTATCAAGTGCTTGACAGTGGAGTTGACCCAGAGACTGGAGAGAGCACGGGGATGACCCACCTACAAAGGTACATTGTTGATTAATCAACAAATCCTGGCTTTACATCTATTACATCACTCTTACCCCTGCACTAATTCATTCTCTCCATCAAAAGGCCCAATGACTTCCAGAAGATACAGTACTGGTACCATTTGTGAGAAGCTAGAAGTGATTGTTGTTGTTTTTTACTGTAGTTAATCCAGATCGTTTAAAGCAAGATATTGATATGCACTTACATGAAGTTCAACAAACCATTCATCACCTTGAGAGAGCTTCAAGAGATGTTGGTGCTGCAACTGAAATGACTTACAACTCAGTGGCCCAAGGACCACTGAACCTGTTAATTTATCAAAAGAAACAGGAACAATTCACCATGAGTTCTCATCCAAATTGCTTTACTATCAAACAGCTACTGTCGAGCAGTGAGTGTGCATCTTCTTCCTTGAATTTGTATGGGATGGCCTTATTCTGTCTGCCTGCTCGTCATATTCACTGTAAACATATCTATTATGTTAAACCTCCTCACTGCTATCAAGAAGGGTTCATTTAGGCATCCGGTGGCGTAGGGGTTTAAGGCACCTATGTTCAGTGCATCTCTGCGTCATGCAGTTGTGTGTTGGAATGCTGGCTGTGCCGTTTCCAACCACGGCCAGAGGTCCATAGTTAGTGTGGCATAATTGGCTAAGCCTCACATGGGTATAGGGCGGGGGTGCCCAATATGTTGATCGCGATCTACCAGTCAATCGTAAAGGTAGTTGCGCAAATTGCATGGCATTAAAAAAAATGGACGTCAGCCTATCGTCCATGCTGTCATTTGATTGACATACAGGGCAACCAGTCAGATGACATCTGACTTGTCACTGCGCATGGACAAACAATGGCGCAAAGTATAGTAGCTCACATGCTAAAAAAGTGTGAGCACCCCTGGTATAAGGGTTAGGTTGGATAAAGGATTTTAGGTTCACTAGTGTACCCTTCTGGGTCATCTGGGCCTCATGGTTAGGTGAAGGGAAAGTACTCTGTTTCGTTCTCCGACGGCCAAGCACTGTGCTTTCCCCGCCAGACTGTGATGTGCAAAATAGCGAGGGCTTGTCATCATGTGACTTGAAGGAGCCACATGCTACAGCTTCCTCCTTCCTGTCGACATTCTAGAGGAGCGTCAAAGAGACTGACCGAGCATTAGGCAACTTGGGGAATTCGGGTGGGGAAAAGGGGGATAAAATTTAAGGAAAATAGAAGAACATTGAGCTTGAGTTTTTGTGTAATATTTCCACTTTCCTGTACAAATGTGACTTATAAATATAAGGGGGTAACTTTTAAATAACCGTTTTCTATGTTGATATTCCTCAGTGACCTCTGTATTCAAAAAGATAAGACAAATGAGTGGTTTTCTTGTCAATTTGATGCATTCAAATGTTCGAGCTCACACCCCTGAGTAAATGAAGGCCATCTCAATAAACTGATTTATACTGAAGGATGATGAACATTTCAGATGTCAGTAAACATTCTAGGAGGCGGCATAGCTCAGTGGGTAGGGCAATCATCTGCCCATTGGTTGCAGGTTCAATTTCCGCATCTGCAGACAAGCGTGTCAAAGTGTCCTTGGGGGAAGACACTGTTCCACTAATTGCTCTACCCTGTGATGGACTGGTGACCGTTCAAGGGTGTATCCCTGCCTTTTGCCCAATGAGAAATGAGATAGGCTGGGTTCCACTGCAACCCGACAAGATAATCAGTTGATGATGGGTAGAGTAAACATGCTGTGTATCCACCACTTTCCTATTTTAATTAGTTGTGCTTGCCCTGATTAGTTCTTGTTATTCATGACACTGAATGACTCTTATCAGGATTCATGTATAATTTCTCAAAGGATCTTTAAATTACTTTGATAAGCTGTACTTTTTGCCTTTTTAACTGGATCTATTTGACCTTGAGTTATGAGTGTCAAGTAAAAAAATATAATAAAAGATATTTTGCTGTCATTGTTATAAGTATTTATTTGTCACTCCAATTACAAATAATACGTCTAGGTATGGTCAGAAGGCCCAAATTTAGAACACTGAAAAGGTTTACAGGCCAGGCTCACTGCTCCTATACAATAGCATGGGCTAAATGTCCTGGCAATGGTTGTGTGGCTAATGAAACAATCTATTCTAATATATAAGGAGGCCATCATCATCAATGATGTAACACCATGGTCAGAGGTGGAGACCTACATAATGAGATTGCCACAGGGGATGCACAATCCTCGGTAGCATTGTCTTTCCCATGACAGGTTTTTCCTATTGGCAAGGATGACCAGTCGCCCATCATAACTGCAGGAGACTGGCGTTTACTCTAGACCGTGAAAGCAACACCTAAGCTGTGCCACAAAGTTGCAGACACAGTTTCTTGCTGGTCGTCCATCAAGTCTGATGATAACATCCCCCCTCGTCACGAGGGTGTTCAGATATTGTACACAATAAGAGTACAATAATAGAGGTGGCGACTAGGAGATTTTTAAAGTGCCACAGGTGTGCGCGCGCACGCACCCACGCACGCACACACACACACACACCCCTCCCGGCTAATCTAGCCAGGATTAAAAAACTCCAAGACCTCTGACTTATATTAAGATCATCTGACTACCTCAAAATTTATTGCCAGATATTTACAAAATGCAAGCTTAAAATTTCTGTGATTTAATTTATGCTCATCTGTACAGAAAAAAACTATAACTGGCTGCTCAAAACTAGTGAGGAACATGTATATTACAGCTATGTTGATTTTATTTCATATTTTAAAAACATTGTATTTCAATCATGTACATACATCAAGGCATAATTATTTTGTTTAGACTCACATGATAATGGAGATGTGGTTCAGTAGGTAGAGAGCATACCTGGGACTTGGAAGTTGTGGGTTCATATCCAACCACATAGCTTGGTAAATGTGAGGCATTCATTGTAAAACACTGAATAGTCACGAGACTAAAAAAAGTGCTAAAAAAACACCTCCATTTACCCTTTACTATATTAATGACTTTAATAAAAAGTTTTTACCTTTCAAAACAGAACTAGTATCCATCTCACAGAAGTCTGTCACCTACACAAATTTAGATTACCAAAGACTGGAAATTGACAAATATCAACTGGTGTGGCTGTAATTACAAATTAGACTGAATGTATTGGTGGGGAGGAAAAAGAACCTCTCATTTGATTGGTTCATCAGTCCTGCTGCTCCTCCTCAATAGTAGCAGATGGCTCAACAGGCGGAGCCTCATCCTCAGAGTTGGTTTGACGGGCAGCTGTACGAAAGAGACGCATCAAGTCCCTAAACCTCCGGGACACCTAGAGAAAAGAGACCATTATGAATCTGACTGTTAACCATTGACTCCTTGGATTGTGTGAACCCACTTTTTGAAAACCTCATTATTTAGTAACTTTAAAACTGGTTTGATTCCAAATGCACACCAAAAACATTGACTTGGTATTGTGCAAGTGACATCTGGTTTCAACTTTTCAAGTCTAGTTTAAGGGTCCATTTTTTATTTCTTGGGTCGTTGAATCTGAAAAATCCTTGGTTTCCTTAATTTATGAGTGAGATTTGGATTAAATAAAACAGTTTACAAAAAGACTTGGGTAGTGTTATGATTGTGACTAAACTAGTGAGATGAGCTTCAGAGTGCAGAACCTCCCATCTGTCTGAATTTGACGTAACAGATATTTAAAAGCAAACAGGTACGGCCAACTGACTTGTTAGCCATAGCATCTACAAAAGTAGATATCTAACCTGGATGACTAGGCATGCATAAAGACAAAGTAGATGTGTTAAAGTATCAAAAAAATTAGAACTTTCTGCAACAACTTTTTCTTCAAAGAAGACACAGTAGCTTTGTCAATGATAAATTGCTTAAGTTTTGCCATTTCAACCAGGATTGAAAATAAACGCAACTCAAATTTTGTCATTGGCCAGTGAATTACACCAACATATAAATACCCATAAATACATCAGTGTGTACTGAACATCTCAATCCCTACAAATAGATCTGGGTTTCATGAGGTAATTTCAGAAGAACCTCCACTGCTGTCTATGCTTAAAAAGTCTGCTTTTATAGAATCAGACTGTGTCATACATCACAAGGATGATAAAGTATGCTCCCTGAGAAAATTACATCATTTCACATGTGAGGATTTTAAGAGCCACTCACACAACACAAGCTCTCCCACACAAATCCAACAAGTGACCGTTGCATAGGCAGCCGCAAGCAAAAAATAAAACATGGAGAAGAGAGACTGAATGGCACATGTGCACAAAGCAGCCATCATGGACGTGAGAGTTTCTGCTTGGTGAACATTAGAGGGCATACATACGTTCTCACAAGTTAAAACTCTGTTGTTGAATTTGAGAACAATGCAATTTTACCGTTAGTTTCTACTTAAAAAATCAGGGCAGTGACAGACTTCAGCATATAGTTAGGTCTTCAGAGAAAATAATTGGTGCCAACCTGCCCTCCATTCAAGACTCCGAAGTCAGGAAATGGGCAGGCAACATCACTGCAGACCCACCACACCCTGCTCAAAACCTGTTCCAACCCCTCCCCTCTGATAGGTGCAACAGAGCACTGTACACCAAAAACAGATATAATAACAGTTACTCTACGGTCTATCATTAAGATTAATGTTAAAGATGGCCAAGTTCCATATTTTGTTTATACTGTACAATACATTATATGTATACTGGTATGCTCTGTCATGTCCATCTACATCAGGCATGTATGCAAGTAACCTGCTAATATTTCAAGACCCAATACCACTACTAAGGGCGGTGAAGATTACAATTTACAGCATTGGACTTTCTTCAGCACTCAAGACGGTTTACAAACACATCCTGGCTATATTCAGCATGAGTTTCCAAATGTGTTCATCAACTGGACTGTGCATATTGTCTTTCAATGAAATGGGTTTGTTGCCTGTGACAGTTTTCAGAAAACGTATTGAACAGACTGGGATTACGCACCGATTACTAACTTATAGATGTCTGTGGTAATGATACAGTACAGTTGAAACCTAGGATTTGAGGCTGAAGCTGTATAACTCTTGCTCCATGTTAGAGTGGAAAAGAAAAAAACTAAACCCAATGCTGACAAAAACACACCAACAACCTGATGACAAATTACCTCATTAGAAGTCTTATTGCCAAGCTGGGTGGAGATTGCCTGAAAGGTGTTCTGATTGGCTCCTTCCTGCTGGCAGGTTGTTAAAATAACACGGTCTGCTTCCCTGAAAAACAACAGCCTTAAGTTAGAGTTGACTCTAAATGGTAAATAAACTCAATTTTATATGGTGCTTTTCTAGTCTACCAATCACCCAAACTACTTTACATTCTATGTCTCATGTCTACTGAGCATGGGGTTTAAGGCTGGATGCCCTTTCCTGATACCCTACAGTGGCATTGAACCCACAATGCCTGACTATGAAGTGCATGTTGTACTGCTGAGCTACCACACCCCCTAACCAGCCCTGACCTTCATTTACGCTTAGAATACACTAAATAGTTGAATTCTAACCAGAACATAAGAAGTAAATGTAATTTTAAAAAAATATAAAGTTTGGGCAAACTAAATTGATTTCTTAATTTTTATTATGTAATTAATGGCACTTATTTTGCAATTCACCATAAAAAGGGTTTCTTGTGAGAGGGGAGTAATTGTTTCAATTTTTTTGTTTTTCAAATTTAAGCAATTGAGAAGCTATTTACAGTATAGAAAAAACAACCTAATAAGAGTTTTGAAAAAAAAATAAGTTGCTATTTGGCTTTACAGCATGAATATATTCCAAAACATTATTACATATATGGAATGCAATAAGAAACTGTCTGGAGTGGCCTACGATGCAATAAATGTAAAAAGCAGTTTAGTTCACATAATCTAAACAGAGCATCACTGTTGTCAGGATATCATCTTCATCTTCCCCAAAACACCACTGCACTGACAGTAACTATACAACAGAAATCCCTTTTTGCATTCCAGATGGTTATATTTAACTGGTAGATCAGCTGATAAGTTGGTTGACTACTTATTGCTCAATAAAAAGTCTAGAACCTTGTTGTGGGCATATTCTTTGGCCACCCTTAACTTGTAGATGTTCTATAAAACAGACTCTTATGAATCACTTGATTTTCCCCCAATCCAACTAATTAGTATTCTGTCTTGTTTCTGTTGTGTCAAAGTCCATTTTAGCGAGTAACTCTGGTAGAGAATATATAAATTGGTAACAATTTCAATCCATGAAATTTGTGGGTGTGTTCCCTTCTCAATGTATCTCCCTTATTCTTTTCAGTTTCGTTTTTCAAATTACTTTTCGAATCACATGGCACCTTGATTAAACTAAAAAATAAACATGTGGCCATGAGATGATGTACACATTTAAGGATGCTGATTATTAGTTGGTCAACAGACCCTGACTACTGGATGATGTTGTTGACATCGTGGAATCAGTCAGTTTAATAACCAGGATCATTATGCTAGATGGAAACGACTAATGTCATGTCAGTAAGTGACTGGGTCATACCTGGTCCAGAGGATGACCTTCTCTCCACTGGCTGTCAGGGATATGTTCTTAGCACAGACAGGGGGGTCAAAGGAAGGGATGGATGCTCCACAGAGAGCACTGCAGGATGATTCTGCTGAGCCGGACCTCTCTTCTTCTACTCTGCTCCTCTTTGGCACAGGGCTGTATTCGCTGTCACTGTTCTTTCTCTCATCCTCATCCTCTTCATCCTCCAGTTCATCATCTTCCACCTCTTTCCCATCAGTACCTTCCCATGATGCTATGCCTTGTTCTTTTAATTGAAATAAGTTATAAAATACATGGTGAAACACCATGTGGATCAGTTTAATGGTCATGAAGGTTTGCATACATATGGAATTTGACTCTGGTGGCATGGCTCTACTCTTGACTGCCAAATAATAGAATAAACAGTATGTATGTACAGACGGTATGTAGAATAAACAGGAGGGTCAAAATCTATCCACCGATTCATCATTATCAATCACTTATCCGGGCCCGGGTTGCGGAGGTAACAGATTTCAGCCAGGAACTCTAAGCTTTTCCCCATGCCACATCAACTAGCCCTGACTGGGGGATCTCAAAGCGTTCCCAGGCCAGTGTGGAGACATAATCCCTCCACCTGGTCCTCGGTGTACCCCTTGGTCTCCTCCCAGCTGAACCTACCTGGAACACCTCATTAGGGAGGTGACCGGGTCGCATCTTTATTTGATGCCAGAGGATTGGAAAATGTTAATCAGGGGTTGCAATAATCAGGGGATTGAAAAATAAAAACATCAACTTCTATTATCATGAATACACTACTATCAAAGCTTTTTTTCCATTAATCTAGATAACTTTTAACAAAACACTTTTCTGTTCATTAATGTTTCTGCAATGCAATAGACCACTGGTGAATCTGTTATTCTCCTCTTCACAAAATGTTGCACATCGTTTTATGCAGTTTTAATTAGATTCAAAAATGGCATGAACTGCTGGTTTATTTTGGATTCCTCAAAAACTGTATGCATGACATCTAGGAATGCTGCATCTTGATTCATGGAAGCCTCTTTGCTGACTCTTGTCAACATGACTTCAGGGGCTTTTGCCTTTCTTACACCCCCAGTTGTTTGAAATTTTTTCCTGGGATTCTTTCTGTCACTGTCTAGGTTGTCTATTCGAGATGGTCATATCAACGTTTGTTAAATTGACACACCTTTGAACATTCGGGGTCATCCTTTTTATAGAACTTTTCAGATCATTATAAAGGTTTTGAACAGCTTTAGCAACATACCCTTCTTGTGAATCGGTTCAACTGGAATTCAGAAGTTTTTTCAAAAAACCTTTTGTCACTCAAATATGTGACATCTTCAGTCTGAGAAGATTGCAAGCAGCACCCCTTTTATAAACAGTGCATCGATGCCACACCCCAATAGACTGGGTTCATATGTCAATTGGGTCATCAACTGCACATTCAGTGTTGACTCTACATTCTCTTTATTTTTTTCTAAATCTTTTCTTCTATTCTGTATCAATTTAATGATTTTAATGCCTTTTATAAAGCACTTTGAATTGCTTTTGCATTTGAAATATGACTTAATATAAACTTGACTTGCCACGCAAAGTTAGGAGACAATTTCTGATATCCTCAAAGATTATTCTCTATACTGGGATGACCTTATAGTTTTGTTTATGTGACCACATTTTATGACCTGACATCACAAAAGAATGACAAGAAAGGATTTATGGGTGAAGTGACTGAAATGTGGTCAAACCATTGTACAGTAACCACTTGTGTCTGAGTTAAACATTTAAGTGTGTTTCCTTACAAAGAGGGAATTTTAATATCAAATATATATTCAATTTTGGTTCTGGGAGGGCTAACATTCTAGTTCAGACCTGGCAGTGGACTGCTGACCATGCTGTCGCCTTTCATCTTTCAGTTCGGGATCCAACTCTCCGTCCTTCTCTACTAAGTTCTGTGGACCAGCTTCTGTATGCTGCTCTGCAGACAGTGTGTACAGAGGATCCAGGTTCTTCAAGGCCCTGGAGACTCCCTCTGAGTTCGGAAAAAAATCTCGGCACTTACTTGTCTGTAGAAACATTAGTAGAAAATGCACTTGAGGGTGGAGCTAGAGCTCAGAAATAGTGATAATATGAAGCTTAAATACACATGTCCGTTGCATTTTTCACATCTTCCAATTCTTTTCATCTGTGCCCCAGTAGTGATATGATATATTTAGTCATAAGGTATTAGACAACTGGGTACAGCACAAGCCAGATTAAGGGCAAAAATGACCAATAAACATTATGTTTACATATAATTAGATTTAGCCTTAAAATATAATTTGGGATTTGATAACTTTGTTGTGTCAAAGGTTCATGAGCTTATGAGTCTGCTTTTCATGTCTGTAAACGTCTCTCCGAATCACACAGTTGAGGGCCCCCCTGCACATGCATGTGGTGTTTTGGTGTTACCACATTGCAATAGATAAGTAAGCCAATCATAAACCTCAATCAGTATATAATATGAATTTCAAATCCACAAATATACAAAAAAAGGCAAAATAGCTGACCTTGTTGCCTTCGCAGCGAGTGCAGCCTTTTCGCCTGTGTCTGCGAAGTTTAGCATCATGGCCTGGCACCTGGCAGAGGCTAGGCCAGTCCTTATCAGACCAATCAAATTCCTTGAGGAAACAACCATAGACCAATCAGATTAAAGTGTCCAAAACAAGTAGAAATCCAATTGGTCACACAATCTTTATAAGACATTTGCAAATTGGCTTCCTTCACATGTAAATGGCTATTGTTATTTTGACCAATCTGAAATGTACAAATGCGATAGCTGAGAAAACATCAAAACCAAGGCCAATCGATCTCCGACTTTTCAAAAAAAAGTTCAGTCTGACATTGTTAAGATCAATCAAACGAAACACAAAAGAGTTTTGAGTAATTCTCTCTTTCTTCGATCACTCAGATTGACTGTATTTTCTACAAACATTGGATGTTTTCAGACCTTACACTTTCCCTCCTCCATTTTACGTGTGTCTGATGTAACCTTTTATTCAAGGGATCATCTGCAGCTTTTTATGTAAATGTCACTATTTGATGTGCTGCATCAGATTATAGCTGGAAGATAATTCACATCTGCAGCCTGTCCCTTAAATGTCTCTTAAAAAAAGTCTATCCCTTTTTTTTCCACCCGAATTCCCTGAGTTCCCTATGGCTCTGTGGCTTTGATGCCCCTCTAGAGCGTCAGAACCAGAGATAATTCTCCACTGCAAAAAACTGTATTTGGATAGATTCAAGCAATTTTCATCTTTTCCAACTATGTCAATTTGCCATTTAGTGGTATCTGTTTTACATGCCAATAAAAAGTTACAAAATTGCGATAATAATCTTGATTTGGGGCTTTGGTACTACACAGATACAGAAATCACTTTGAGTATGTTCACAGAGATGATATTAAACTGCAGCGTTTTCTATCCTGCACTTTTGGATGAATTAATTGATGATTAAATTCCGTAGAAATTAAATTTAGTATCCTTGAGATTCTTGTGACCAATTTCAACTTCATAATTTATAGA
>OMLC01043550.1:0-12297 GCA_900302585.1 Regalecus glesne
GGGTTTATCCACAGCTCTCCCTTAAATGGAGGCATAATCCTGATGTTTTCTCAGTGTTGTGTATAGGATCCATATCTGCACAGCAGCATACTAGCCCTCCGCCGAGGAGGCAGTTGGCGTGGGGGGAACAATAGCACCATCACACCATCTGTCACTGCCGAGGAAACCTGGGCCAGATCTACTTTTCTACTACAATCCTTTGCTGTGCTACAAATGCATCTGCAGATGTGAACGTCATAGATGGAGGTTTACCCTCCCTGTGCACACACACGTCAGTGTAAAAGCAGATAAAAGAGAAGCCACAGTCAAAATATTCAAGCAATAAATGGACTGCATTCATATGGAGCTCTTCTACCTGCAACAGCCCCTCCAAGTGCCTTACAATCGATGGATGCCTCTCTCTCTCACACACACACACACACACACACACACACACACACGTGCACGCGCACACACCAAAACCGTGCAAAGTAACAAGCTCCTCTGGAGCCAGTTAGTGTCTTGCTAAATTGGGCCTGAAAAGATTTCTATGGAGAAGTCAAGGATTGAACCAGCAACCCCTCAGTTACCAGGCAACCTCCACCCCTGAGCCACGACCACACCATAAAAGAAGGAAAGGAAAGCTGATTAAACCAGACGTACTCTTCCCTGGATTTCCTCCCGTCATTCTTCCCAGACACGTTCTCAGATTATGTCTGCAATCGGTGCTGATGTTGGAATGACATCATGTGATTATCCATCGCCTTGCTGCTGTTTGAGCTGGGTGGCTTTGTGCTGGGATCAGACAAGATTTGATAACTGACTTGGATTTTTGAAAAAACCTCCCATTCAATGGGATTATGGAACAACTGCTCAGCAGACCTGCCACCCACTATGAGCTCCTGCCATAGACACATGGTGTAATAGGACCTTAATGGGGATGGATGGACAGACAGGTGGATAGATGGGTAGGCCTCCATGCTCTTGAGGACCCCGCCCCTGCAGGCAGACAGTTGAAACATAAAGGAATGGTGAGATCACCCACCCCCCTCTCCCATATGGAATAAATCTGTCTAAAACCATCCTCACACATCCTCAGTGTCGGCAATACACACTTGCTGATCCAGGTCTGCTCACGCTCCATCAGTCCTCAGACACATCAAGACCCAATGCCTCACTGAGTCACAAACCAACACCACCCCTTCATTGCAGGGGATCACCGCTCATTTCAAAGCAAGAATGACTTGAAGAGTTTGGCACACTGCATACCGTCATTTGCTTGTTTCTGTGAATAGGAAAGGAAAGGATTCCCTTATCAGTCCCGCAAGGGGAAATTTGTATTTCTCTGCATTTTTGACCCAACCTATTGTATAGGAGCAGTGAGCTGCCAACATATGGTGCTCGGGGAGCAGCTAGGGGTTAAGTGTCTTGCTCAAGGACACCTCCACATGCTGTATGCAGGACCGGGGATCAAACCTGCAACCTTCTGATTGCCAGACGACCGCCTTACCCGCTGAGCTATGCCGCCCTAGTGGCGTCATAGATGGACAACAGTGGGATGAGGTCCTTTGGCCGTGTGTGGTGTGTATCCAGCAGGCACCAGCAGGCAGCCTCTCCCTTATCCCCACATCGGTCCATAACTCCTCTAATCCTCACGTAAACTCATGGTATAGAAACCAGCTCGGACAGAGCATCACACGCCAGGTCAGCCCCACGGTTCTGGCTGCAGCAGGGTAGTGGGTCTGACCCGGTTATGGGTGGTGAGATAACAAGGGTCTCCCTCTCCTTGCACACCTCCTCGCTTAAAGCAGTCTTATGCATGTCACATGATCTTTCAACCAGCCAATGGCATACATGTCTCATGTTTTATAAAGAGCCGGGGAAAGGGAAGTTCGGGGTACCCTGCTGGTACACCCCCCCCCTGTCTTGGGAATGTGGTTTGTTACAATGGGTCCATATTCCTGATGACAAACACAGCTGAGCAGGTTGAAACACAGAGAAGACATCAATGCAGGGCTGTCAGCCAGCCAAATACTATAAATCAACTAATGCATACAGATGATAATCACTGATGCATGCACTCGGGCTGTATTAGGAGATAATGAAGTTGGGCTACCATTGGAGCGCCGTTCACCACGGACACCGGGCCAGCCACGTTCTCTCTCATCAGGATCAACTTCCCACACACGTGCTCCACCAAGCAAACTGACTAACAACAGAATTATTTACAGGCAGGGCTGAGAAGAGAATCGGTAAGGGGAGCGAGGAATACATCACAATACTGTCTGTAGACCGGCACCTGTCAGCCTCTCACCGACCACAGCAGCTTTGTGCTGGCGGAGACAAAGCGACTCCATATGGAGCAATTTTGCAGCTTAATGGTTTGCTCTAGGACTCTGAGCCGGTAGGTGTTTGGGAAGAGAGAAGGGGTACGTGCAGTCATCAGCTCTCCCCAAAACCAGCTACTCTGAACCCGTCAAGGGATGGGAGCCCGCAATCCACAGGTCTGTTTTCTTAAACCTTCGGGCTATGGTCAGTCCCGCACCAGATTTCCACAGTGATCAGACGGAGACTGCCTCCAGCGTGCTAATGTCTGATGCTAATGTGAGGGATTTTTGTAATGAGCAACACAATGAGTATGTGAGACATGTACTGGCCGTCTACTCTCCCTCAAGAAGAATTGGAATAGAATTGTCTTATTTGCCACACGCCAAGGGGCACTGGAATTAGTTTTCTGCAATCAACCCACCCTATTGTCTGGCAGCAGGGCGCACAGCTGGTGCTCGGGGAGCTGTTAGGGGTTCAGTGTCTTGCTCAAGGACACTTTGACGTGCTTTCTGAAAGAACCAGGCATCAGACCATGGAAAAATTGCAAATTTTCTCCTGTGGGAGTGATAAATGAATATCTCATCTCAACTCACATTGTCCATGGACAGATATGACATGCTTCAGAACATAGCTCAGGAGGTCGGGGGTCATCTAGTCATCGGAGGATTGTTGATTTGATCCACAGCCCCTACAGAAAGTGTATGGGAGGGTCCTTGAGCAAGACAATGAACCCCTAACTGCTCCTTGGGTGCTGCAGCAACTCGCTGCTCCTATGCAGTATAACGTCCTAAAGGCAGGGAATAGGTTTTGTTGTACGTGTGAACAATGACAAAACAATAAAGCTTCTTCATCTTCAAATCACATCACTGCCACACGACGAGGATTAATTAAGCAGCTGCAATTATCTCCAAATAATTAGACGGGAAACCGTTGGATTTAAACGTGTCACAGCGGTCTTGTTCCGTCATCATGCCAGTATGAGATGGAGGCAGTAGAAGGATCCAAGCATCCTCCTGGCACACATCTTCTGCTATGAGCCAAAAGGGGTAATTCTTCATGACCTCATGTAAGTGCACTCTCATCTACATTTCAGATGGACTCGGTTAGCAAATGCTTTTATCTTGAGCATGGCTTACATGGGTCACCGAGTGGCAGCTGAGTTTAAGCCAATTGCCATCAAGGAGCATTAGACAGCAATCATGTCATGGTTGAAAGCCAGAGGCAGTGACAGTGCAGGTAGGTCACAATAAGGATCATAATAACCACTGACAATGCCTGCGTCCAGGTCAGCAAGAGGGAAATAGCAATGACAGACTCCAGCCATGGAAGTAAAATGATCCAAATTTGCTGAAAAAGACATGTGCTCAGAGACCATTTAAGAGTCAAGGTAGGTCTGCAAGGGAAGGTTTTCGGGATTGTTTTTAAGGAGATAAAATGTCAAGTCAAGTAAAGTCAGTCTTATTTATATAGTCCGTTATCACAAATGAATGCACAGTGGACTGTACCTTAACACAACACCCTGTCCTCAGACCCTCACATGTGTCCTCGCAGCTCAAGGAGAAGTATGGAGAGAGGGAGTTGATTTAGGGGCAGCATAGCTCAGGAGGTGGGGTGTTTGTCTAGTAGTCTGAAGATTAGTGGTCCAATCCCTGGTTCCTTCAAAAAGCATGTCGACGTGTCCTCGAGTAAGACAGTGAAACCCTAACTGCTTAAAATAACAGAGGAAAGTTGGCCTGCAGGGTAAATCTGGGGTATCTGGAGTCTAAATGTCCATTAATACATACTGTCCCTATACGGCTATTGTTGTTGTTATTATTATTATCATTATTATATTATTATTATATTATTATTATTACCATCACCATCATTCTGTTGTTATTTGGGGCCAGGTGAAAGAGAGAGAGCTCGTCCCTTTTGAAGCAGACATACATAGTGAAGTGAAACAGGACTAATCAAGTTGGTATGAGTTTGTAGATACCGTCCTTGAACGTCCACAACCATCAAAATCAAGATTCGGAACTCAATACGAGCAGAACCATAGCCAACATGCAGCGTGAGACTACAGCTTCTATCAGTCATTTCCATTTAGAACCCTTTCATAAAATGTGGCTAGGGTTAGAGATTGGTGGCTCGATCCCCAGCCCCTGCTGATTGTGTGTCGAGGTGTCTTTGAGCACAACACTGAACCTCTGGCTGTGCTCACTGCTCCTGTGCAATGAAATGGGTCAAATGCAGAGAACAGACTCTACCAGCCTTGGTCATTTGGCAAATAAAACATCTGTCCAATTCTACCCTTCTAAAACGACCACAACCAGTCCCTGCTCCAGTGTACCTTCTAAAACTAAAACAGCGTTTAGCAACAAATAAAAGGTTGAGAGTCTTAAAAACACTGAATTAAGCCAGGGGGCTTAACAGGCTGAATTGGCTGTATGGGTAATACCGATGTTGAAGGAGAAACCTAACTAACAACACTGGAGTGAGACTCGTAAATTCATTGGATAATAAAAACCTTCTCTGCTGCCAAGAATCCGCCATGTCAGCTGGAATCACCGGCTCCTGGTGTGTCTGTGCCCCCAAACTCCAAAAGCCGACAAGCTTCATGGTGCCGTCTCTGACCGATGTAGTCAGCACATGGAGGAATCACTCAGCAACACATGTGTTTATGAAGGAGCACTCTCACATCCACACATGATGGGCTGGGCTCTGTTTGGATAGGGGAAACATGGGAGGGGTTCATGTTGAAGGCTGTCTGTGGCGCTTTAGAAAAATATAATGAGGAAAAAGCCTTTCGGGCCAAAACAGTATCACACCATTCCTCCAGAAACTCACATATTTTCTTTGTGACACTCGCACACACACACACACACACACAAATGAAGCAACAGGAACATTTAAATCATGATTCAGGATATAAGGAGCCAGAGGCTGTGAGTTTGAACCCACCACAGGGCATGAGGAAAGGCACCCAGCCTTAACCCCCTACGCCTGCCCTGAGATGAACTGGTGACCTGTCCAGACCTGTCCCCACCTTTCACCCAATGAGCACTGGGATGGGCTCCAGCGTGACTACACGACCTGACTTTGGATAAGCTATTGACATGGATGGATGGATGGATAGAAACAACAAAATCTGCAAACAAATAGAGGAAAGAGTAAAAATATGAATTATCAAGATAAAAAAAACAGATGGATGAATGGGGATAGTAAGAATAAACAAATAAAAGTATCTCATAATAACCCACCAGCACATTGTCTACCAAAACCCTCTTTATCGATGACGGGTAAAGACAGTGTTGTGGGATCTAGGGGAGGCCAGGAGAGCATCTCAACACGGGAACATATTGTCCTT
Source organism: Regalecus glesne (assembly GCA_900302585.1). NCBI lineage: Eukaryota > Metazoa > Chordata > Actinopteri > Lampriformes > Regalecidae > Regalecus > Regalecus glesne. The sequence continues at coordinate 5,657 of OMLC01043550.1, forward strand.
ATCAGGTTAATTGCAGTGCACGAATAAAGAGGATTAAGAAACAAATTAAATTTACAGAATTCGCAATGGGTGGAAAAAAGGGGGCAGATGTGATGAATGAGATTAAATTGTGATGATATGATGAATATTATTATTGTGTTGATATGATGAAGGCGATTATATGATTACATCATGCTGCACACACCCAAAAGGCCAACATGTCAACCAGAACATGTTCTGTACCATGTGCCAGTGAGGAGGCCTGGAACTGGCCTGAACCCAATATAGTCCCAAGGACTCACATCTTCCCAGCTCAGTGCACTGCACATGCGTGGGTAGCCAGACACTACAATCAACAAGATCCCAGAGGAATGACCAGGAGATCAACCATAATATTGTCTGTCCATTAAAGGGAAGGATTGTTCTACGATCAGCACCTCATTTGAATGAACTGAACTTCAGTGCTCGTCCCACATGGCCCTCGCTGCACCGCGGACTTGGTTTGGATCACTAGACAAACCATCACCCCTTGAGCTCCGAACACCCGCATCTCAATGGAGACAAAACACGCGATCACCGAGCAACCGGTTCAGATCTGTTATTGTCCTGTGGATGCAGATAATCGTGGTCAAAGACTCTGTGGGATTGCACCCCGTTATATCCTGAAAAGGACATAACGGGGTGTAGATGGAGAGGACAGGGATAGAGGTGTGGAACAGACTGAGGGGGTCCTTGTTTCTTGCAAGCCAGATAAGGTCAGTTCAGCCTCTGGATGCTCTACAGGCAGAAAGGAGTTGAAATTCCTCTCTTGGGATGCTCAGTCTAGCAACACATTGCAAAGCCTGTCCTGTCATTAAAGGCCGGCTGTATTCCCGCTGGAGAGGAGAGGGCTGGCAGGAGCTTCTGGTATGAAAATTAGACCCACTCCTTCTCCAGGTAAAGGATCTCCACCGGTCGATCAAGAGCCCACCGCTTGTAATCCTATCCAAGAAATAGGAGAACGTTTAACATCAAAACCGCCATCCTCCTTCATCTCCTCTCCGTCTCTCTCTGTCATATCCTTGCTCCGCCCCTCTGCCTGGGAATATAAAGAGGCAATCACTTGTGCGGGGGACAGGGGAAAGCATCATAAAGCCGGGGAAATGTGAAGTGATCAAATGTAACCTTTTGCACACCACCAAAGAAGACGGGAGTATCGCAGTCTATGGTTTTCTGCTGAGTCACATCACTCCTGACTGAGACACCTCACAGAGAGACAGCCGTGTGTGTGTGTGTGTGTGTGTGTGTGTGTGTGTCCTTCCTGACTTTGCTGATGAAACAGCCTCTACAGCAGCAGAGAGAAACCTCTCTGGCGGGGACTGTAAGAGTTTGTTTTTTCATTTAAGTTTCTCATTTTCTCTTCTGAGTGCAAACTTGATATGAACATTCATGTGATTTGTTCAGTGAGAGGTCCATTTTAACATGTCACCAATAGTGTCCGTCTTGTGGGGCTGGACAGGACTTGGAGCTCGGGAGATTAAGGCTGGATGCCCTTCCTGATGCCCTGTGGTGGGTTTAAACCTGCAACATCTGGCTCATCAGTTCCCCAAGTGCACCCTCTCCCACTGATTGACCATTTGTTCAGAGGATACATCTCATTGTAGGAACACAATTAGCAAATTAAGGGCTTTCCTTTCTTTTCCTTACCGAGCTTTATGTACACGGCCCGTCGCGGCTCATCTGTGTCCCTCACTCTGCTTCCGTCTCAGAGATCACTAACGGACTCATTAAGTTCTTAAAACACTTGTCTTTCCAGGACCATTCGGACTTATTCGGACCACCTGGGGATGAAAGCCATCTTTGAGGTGGCTTGAGATGCAAAGTTGAAATTACAAGTGCTTGCTGCATGTAAAACGGAAACGTCTCTGAAGCCAAATCCACAGGATTTCCTAAACCGTATAGTATCAAATCATCAGCATACAAGTGGAGATTTGCAGAGGGAATAGAAGACTCAATGTCATTCAATGTCAAGGTCAACTCCATTAAAAGCCTTGGACAAGTCTATAAAAATACCTGCACAGCAGTGAGGATTCTCCAAAGCAAATTAAATATCATGTATGACATGTTTCCAGGCATTGATGATCCAATGTCCTGACTTTAAACCCGACTGTTGATCACATATATAGGAACTGCTAGCAAGGAAGGATTCAGCTGCATGTTTATCAAATACTCCAAAAGAAATTGCCAAACAGGGCAACTTAGAAATAGGTCAGCAGTCATTTAAATTGCCTGTCTCCCCCTTATGGAAAGGCAAGACATTGGCTGCCTTCCCAATTTGGGATATAATGCCAGTAGTTGCAAATGAATTTCAAAACATGCAAGATACACTCGGTAATTAGTGGTGCATCAAGCTTAAGAAAAGGATCTAGGGCACCCTGTCCACTTGAATTATGAGATTGAATAGATCTGAGAGCAGCAGAGACCTCGGAAGCAGTAAAAGAAGAAAGAGTGAATATGAAATTATTCTGCCCATTGAGAGGAGCAGCAGATGTGAATAAAGCAGGCAGATTATTATTGATAAACAGGCTGTGTTTATATTTTCAATTAAAAAGATGGGTGGGGGGGTCACGATGGCCACGGGTGGGGTAGGTGGACACGCAACACCACCATAGACTCCTGTTTTCCAAAAGTAGTCATCAGGGCTCCTGTCCCATCTGAAACCCTTAGAACACAGTACTGCATGCTACCTGAAGTCAGAAGTAGAGATCACAAGTGATCTGGGTGATTTTTTCCATTTAATGACATTGAAAAAAAGCCCTAAAAACCATTTGATTTGTATTTTAAGTGTGCCGATACCCTGGTAATCTGTCTACCTGTGTTTTTACCATGTGCTTACTTTTACTTGTAAGCTCATGCGTGTTCTTATCATTCATTCCCACATGTCCAGGTGAAACCTGTGGCAGGAACCTCAGTTCTTTCCATAACATCTGTTGAGGCAGAAGTCAGAAGACTTTAGTGCAGGGAAGTTAGACAAACCGTGTTTTTGTCTGAAACCTTTCACACATGTCAGAGACGTGCCAAAGGGGACGGATATTTTTAGGGGACGCAGAGACACAAAATACCGCAGTATTTGGAGAAGAGCTTAAAAAGAGTCAGGCAGACTCATCACAAGGGCAAATACAAATCAGCTGTCAGGTCTGTCCACAAGATGCAACACACCAGCCGCCGTGCAAGGGGAATGCCGGAAAATATAGATGGATGGATGGTGTCTGTCTTAGGCTATGTTTTTCTCTTGACTCCTGATATCCAACACTCAGATTGCATTTAACCGGTAGCTCCTGACAGGCCCTGGTGTATTGTGATTATATCACAGCCGAGGGCCATTGTTCTAACCCTTACCCAACAAGCCCCCTAGCTGTGATATAATCACAACATATCATGGCCTCCAGTGAGCTATTACTTTTATACAAAGTGTGGTGATATGAAGGACCTTCATTATAAGCATGCTCATGAAGCATTCTTCTCACAAAGAAAGAGGCCCTCTTTTCTGCCTGCACATAGTGCGAGGTAGCTGCTACACCTAACCATGGGGTAGGGTTGCTAACGCTAAGCCACTCCGCTAGTACGATTCACAGCAAATGCCTTGTTGGGGAAATTGTTCACCTTGACACCAGGGACCGTCGTGAGCTACTCGATGTCCTTTAGAAGAGAATAGAAACGGAGGGCTGTGGTAGCTCAGTGGAAGAGCGTGCTTCAGGAACTGACGAGCCAGATGTTGTGGGTTCAAACCCCCCGCGAGGCAACAGGAAGGGCATCTAGCCTTAATCCCCCAACTCCATTCAAGTCCATGTCCAACCCACAACATGAGGATTAATGATGACACACAAAACAGGCCTCAGAATAGAAACTACAGATGATGGTTTTTCACTGTATGACGTGGTAGAGGACAGCAACTAAAGCCAGGTTTCCAAACCATCCCCTCCCTCAATCTGGACTGATGATTATCACAATAATCATAATCACCTCAACCTGCATGGCACCTTTCACAGCAGGGCTTCACGATGAAGGAGAACCAGGAATCAAATAAAATCATTGGGACACTGACAACCTGATAAAATCAGACAGTTAAAAATGCCAGACGTAGAAACAATTATAAAGACTTACATTATGAATCTCTTCTCAGAACACACTTTATAGGATATCTGGAATTCTAACACGTTTGGTCGGATAATGTTCGCTTTATTGTGCTGTGTTCCTCTGAATTTGTTGGTTCCCTGATTCTTTCATTGTGAAACCCCGTGTAAGCCTGCTGTGAAATATGTGAGCCAGAGGCTGCAGGATTGAGTCCACCACGGGGCATCAGGGAAGGGCATCCGGTTTTAATCCCCCAAGCTCCATCTAAGTCTGCGCCCATCCCCACAATATGGAGACTAATGGTGACATAAAGAGGGACCTCTCATTCTAAAGAAAGATTTAAGAGATAATGCAGACAAGTCATTTCAAAGCCTGTAAAATCTCAATAGGAAAACCTTTGTGTCCTTTTCCTCTTAATATAGGCTTCAGAACGGCCGGAAAACATGCGGCCTCACTTTGACTCCTAAGGTGTTGAAATATCAGAAATATCAACTATGATTAGGTGTCAAGCCCTGGTGAGGCTGGGAAGTGATCATCAGTATCTTTAAACTAATTCTAAAACTCACAGGTACCCAGAGTAAATCTGACGGCTAGCTAACTGAAGCTGCTAATATCAGGCGTAACATGATCTTGATTTGTTTTGCAGCATTTTGCACTAACCGTATGCCGAGATGTACCGATGCATGCCAAGTAGTCCAGTTAAGGAACTCACAGAAAGTTGAATCAGTTCATCCGGATAGAGAAACGTTCCATCACTCATCCAAGTGACCTCTTCAGTCTCCACTGACCACAGCTATCCCCATCCTTATAAACAATACAATGGCATAGTGACCAAAACCACCACAGAAGCTTTGTCATTTTAGATACATATAACAAAATCTGTTCTTTGTATTTAACCCATCCTGTTGTATGGAAGCAATGAGCAGCCAGAGCACAGTGTTTGGCTCAATGACACTTAAACATGCAGGCCAGAGATCGAACCATCAATCCTGTAAACACCAGACAACCGCCTCACCTCCTGAGCTATGCCACCCCATGAAATGATTTTTCATATGCAAATCACTGTGACCATTAACTCGAGCGATAATGGCAATGTGCCCCATTGAATGTAGAAAAAGGACAGACTGCAGTTCAAATGCAGGATTGATGGATCACATAACTGCATTGTATGGGGCTCCTACATACAATATCCTCTACCTTATATGACAGTGCATGATAGATGTAACATGAATACATGGAGACACACTTCAACAAAGGCTTCCACTTAGTGCATGCCTAATGCATGAAAACCGCATTAAGAAGAACTTCTATAACCCCGGCTCACCGATAGCTCTTTCAGCTTTCACCTTCAATTGAATGAATTAGAATTGATCACTGGGTGCAGGTCAGTATCTTTAGTCTTTTGTGACCCGGCCCACTGTGGGACTCTTCTACCCCCCCCATTGCACCATCTCTTTACCCAGACCTTTCCAGCACTTGTGTTATCTGAGCTGCAGATTACGATCAAGGTCTAACAGATGTTTATGGTGGCCATTCATCGCAGGTCAAATCCAGCGATGCTCGGGGACCATCCGGAGGTCTGCCTCCACACTAGGCATGAGTTTACAGATGATTCCCTAATCCAGAGATATTTGAAATGAGCCCCTATGTATATGTGCACTGTGCATAATTCCTCCATCCCACACATTTCAAGTGATGTACAGCAGTTGGTACAGCAAGATAGAAATGGATTTTATTCTAAACTCATGAAAATAAGAAAAAACCAGTAGTAGAAGAACCGAGGTGAAAAGCAGAGTGCCTTCAAATGCCATGATTACAAGAAAGCGTAAAAATTGCGGTGGAGTAGGCTCACAAACCACAAGCACGCTATCTCTTTCCAGTTAAACATGTTCCTTCACATGGATACCTGCTCTTCTTCAGCAGTTTGACAAAATTCATTCACAGTGAATCAAAATTACGAGGATCACATGAGCAATTTCATACAGCCTTGAAATCACAGTACTGCTCTGGCCATCACAGCTCCTCCTCATAAATGGCAAATGGACTTTTTCTTTTCCAGTCTAACGACCACTCAAAGTGCTTTACGATTAACGCATCACATTTACCGAGCTACGCGGCGGGATACGAACCCGCAACACCCGAGTCCCAAACGTGTGCTCTACCCACTGAGCCACCGCGGTTCAATAGCTACAAAGTCATCTGACGTCAGAGGACTCTCACGTCCAGTCAATTGGCAGACGGGTGACAACATATGTCAGTCAAACGTCAGACTACAGCAGCACTTAAGTGGCATTGACCTGGCATTTGGTAAACGCCCAGATAGATATTCAATTTCTCTGCCCCCAAAACACAAATGCTACTTTTCAAAAAGGTCTGTCACCTCTCGTGTCCATTTTATTGCCTCTTCAGACAAATTAGATAACGCAGATGCTTTCCTGGCCCCATCTTCTCTAATAAATCACTCCAGCATCAGTATGGTATTGCACCAATGAGACTGAGATGTCCATTTTAGATGTCATGAATAGTCTCCACATTGTGTGTGTGTGGGG
>OMLC01043552.1:0-11449 GCA_900302585.1 Regalecus glesne
ATGTATACATAGATCTCCTTCTGCTACTTCTGCAACTGAATGTGAGCTTTTTGATGAGCACATGAAGCAACATTCTCCATGCACATTCAAATTTCTGCTCCAGGAACTATGAGTCTGATGATTCAGACATTATTCATACCACACATTTCACAGTCAAGGAAGCACAGGGCAAAAACAAGACTAACAACACATTTAGAAGTTTCTCAAACCATTCAGGAAGTTCGTTGCGTTTACACTGAAGAATATTAGTGACTGCGTCACATAGACAATGGTGCCTCACCCCAAGCCGCACATACGATGGCTCCATGTGTTTTGGTGTAACATAGCTCAAGAAGAAGGGTTGGGGGCTGCGGTAGCTCAGGGGTAGAGAGTGCATTTCAGGATCTGACGAGTCAGAGGCTGCGGGTTCGAACCCAACATGGGGCATCTTGGAGGGCATCAGGCCTTAATCCCCCAAACTCGTGACACGCAAAATGAACCTCTCATAGCTCAGGTGGCAGTCGAGGGATTGGTGATCCAATCCCCAACCCCTGCTGAAAGTGTGTCAAAATGCCTCTGAGCAAGGGACTGCTGTGGTAGCTCAGTGGTAGGTAGAGCTCAGGTGTCGCGGGTTCAATCCCACCGCGAGGCGTCAGGAAAGAGCATCCAGCCTTAATCTACCATGGTGTGTAGATTCCAGGCATACGTCATAAAGCGTTTTGGGTGGTTGCTAGGCTGGAAAAGTGCTATATCTGAAAATGAGTCCGTTTACACTGAACCACTAACTGCTCCCCAGGCGCTGCAGCTGTTCACTGCTCCCATACAATGGGACGGGTTGAATCCAGAGGTCATAGGTCAATGTATGTATGTACAATGACAAATAAATAAAACTTTCTTCTTCTGGTGTCACACACACACACACACACGCTCTCACACATAATGAAGCTGACCTATAACGGGCCATGGCAGTTCTTTTTGAGACAAGCTATTCTAGGTACAGCTCACATTTACAGCACACACAAAGGGCTGAAATACACTTTGTTTTGCAGTATGAGGGCAAAAGGGTAAAACAAATTATTTTTTTGCACTTTCTGTGTTGATCTTTGTTCAAATAAGGCCATGTTGTCCACCAAAGTCCTGAACGGCTCCAGCGGCCAAAATCCCTTTAACACCAATTAAGCATTTGTCTTCAACTCCCCGTCCACATGTCTGCCACCCAGCTTCTTCAGTATATATAGAACATATGGGAATTGGACCCACAGATCGTGTGGAGAGCTGTCCCATGGTAAAGTTGTAAACACTGGGATTTTACAGGGGATTTTGGCTGTAATGGGTCGGTTAACCTCCTGAGCCACACTGTCAAAGCACCACGGCATCAATCCACTGCGCAACCTTTCATGGATGCACTCCGTTGCACGCAAACACCCCCCCCACGCACACACACACACACACATACACACGAACAGACAGTCAGTGTAACAACATCCGTGTAGGAGGTGAGTTCAGTGGATGAGTAACGCTCGGTTAGGCCCCCGCCTGCCTTTGAATCCAGCTGGGCTCTTTGACGATCCTTACCCAATTAAGACCTATATGGAGGGCACACTACGGCATGACTTGCCTGCTGCTCATAATTTAGCCGTGCGCGGTCTGTCTGAACCCTGTGGTAACCAGGGGCGGTCGACGGCTCAGATGTTACAGCAGTGTGTCTTTGAATGTGACATCTGTTGGCTGCATGAGTAATGGTGTGGTGCTGTGACACGATAGTTTGCGGTCGGAGATCAGGTGTCCTCCGAGCCTATGCTGCACATCTGTTTACCGTGGCTACGGGCATACATGGTAAGATCGTGTCCTAGTCCACTTTCAACTCACGTAAAGATTGTGATTGTTCCGTCAGCGAGGCGGCTGATGGCGTGGCTGTCATCAAGTGCAAACTGGTAATTTCTCCAATTTACATTCTGTGTGATGAGGAGAGAGTTGGTGTTTTAGCAAATATAGCGCTCGAGCAAAACAGCTGTGAGTACACACGTAGCGTAGGTCCGTGTTGACACGTCACTATGCATGTTGCTCGGCCTTGTTATGATTCCATTTCTGTTTGAACACAGGATGAGTTACATCCATCCATCCATCCGTCCATCGGCACACTCATCTAAAGTCGGGTCGTGGGGTCATGCTGTGACCTATTCCAGTGCTGATTGGGTGAAAGGTGAGGAAACCCTCCAGATAGGTTGCCATTCCATCGCAGTGCTTGAGCAGGTTGTGGTTCGGCACCTAGCTCAAGGACACCTCAACATGCTTTCAGCAGGGACCAGGGATCGAACCACCAATCTTCCTATAACTATATGACCATCCTTTCTCCTGATCCATGCTGTACAGGATAGATTATAGAGCACTTACGGCCCTTCATATTTATAGCACTTAAGTTTCAGGTTCGATTCATAATAGCTTTAATTGCCAGGATACAGGTGCTCTAGTTGAAAGGAACAGCCCACGTGTCAGAGACGGCAGGAAACACAAATATTATGTTATCTGTAATCGCTGCTCCTGAATGGGCCAAAAGGACAAGCTGGTGTTTTCATACTCAGACAGGCCCTTTTAAAACATCACGCAGATGGGAATTCAAACTCAGGAAATGAATCAGATGGCTAAAATAAAATTGACCTCACTATAACAAGTATAGCATTATGAGACTCTCAGTCGTACCACACAGCCCAAGACAAAAAGTGATGAATAGAGACCATCGAGAGCTTTGTGATGAGGTGAATAAAGTCACACAGTACCTCACAGGATAGCTACAAATCCCCAGATAAAAAGTTGTATTTCTTTCCGAAAGAATAAAACAACAACTTCCTTTAACTGAAATCACTTCAAACTGCAAGGCAGGTTGTTCTGAAAAGACCGAAACTTTAATTCACATTATTTTTATTTTTTTAATCAATAGCTTAACATGGATCTCAGTGTGCGCCATCCACCGATTTGCCACTTTTCCTGTTACCCATGGTAAGACAACAATACAACATGTTAGTGTTTCTACCAAACATCTGCTACAACGCCTCGCCCCAAAAAAGGCCTCAGGTGTGACACTTGACTCCCTTTACAACTTTTCGTAGCAATGCAGAGACGCAGAAGCCAAATTCATGATTTGCACGGTTATCGATCGACGTCTGGGATCATCAAGGATCAATGCATTGGATTCGGTCAGTGTAACATCAGGGCGGGACACGTGCTTCCGTGTCCAGCTGATCAAGTCCATTCATCACAGTGCTATTCAGCAGCTACTGAGTGCCAAAGTCAAAGCCGGTTATCTGGTATTTATGCACAGCTCTTATTTTGAAATATTTGTTCGTCCACTATTGGGGGGGTGATGTTTGCCTTTCTAAGGTTCATTAATAAATATTGATTTACATCAAATACAAAAAGACTAACAGTAACTTCATTTTTTCTTGTTGTTGTTTTTACAAACGGACAGTGCATTTTGAGTGGATGAGAGTAGTTAGAATTCTGCATAAATACAGCAACACATAAATAAATAAATTAAAATAAGTATTGTATAAATAAATGTTTACAGTACACTAAAAAAACTTTGACGAACATGTGCGGGAAAATATAAAATGCTGTTTGTTGGAAGAGAAAAAACAAAAACAAACAACGAACAATGGGGATACTCCATGTCGAGCTCTCATTGTCGTGTTGTCGGGAGTAGGGGGTTGGGGGGGGTTTGCAAAGATGTATCCTGTTCAGTCTAAAGCGCCTGGTAACCAAAACGAGCACCGCGTCTAGACACACTCCTCCTCTTTGTACCTCTACCGCTTGACTTCCATGTGCTCATTACATATCTAGTCCGTTTTCTGGGTCAATCAGTATTCCAGTTTTGGGCAGGCTCTCTCTCCACACAGGTCGTGACTTGTGAGGCCCTCCGGACAGTCCTGAGCTGCCCAATTACATCTGATCGTTCCATCCAGTTGTGGGTTAAGAGTGCCAGGATACAGGGCACGCCCACTCTGTTCCCTTCTTCATGTACGTTCCTTGTTCCTCCGGGTTTTTCGCAGTTCACTTCCCCTTTCTATTTTGAGGTAGAATTTCCACATCCTTTCCTGAAATATAAAGAGGAGCAACAGGCAAGTTTTAGTTTACTGAAAAGAGTAAAAATTCAGTTAAAATAAATCAGCGTGTCATGTGTAATCTCAAATATGGAGGGAGATGTTGGCCTATGCACGTCTGAGTATGTTTATGTGTACATGTGTGCATATATGGGGGATGGGGTGGGGGCATTACTCACCCCTGTCTGTCTCCTCAGTGGTTGGGAGCTAACCCTAGTTTAACCTTCTCCTCGTTCTCCACATCGTACGCTCCCCGCTTATGAAACCTGTTAGTCGATGAGAGAGAACGACCCAGTTTACACACAGATTGTCTCAACCCATTGCAACTAACTCTCATTTACCTAAAAGAGTTGTTCATGTGTGTGTGTGTGTGTGTCTGCGTGTGTGTTTGTGTGGTGTGTATGGGCCTGTATGGTACTGACCTGAGGGCTAATAGAAGACCTATGATGGTGAGACAGAGAGAAGACAGAACCACTGCCACCACAGCCAGAGCTGTGGTCCTGCTGTAGCCCTCAGAGGTCTTTCCACCCCCCACCGGCAGGGTGAAGAACTCACACCGCCCCCCAGAGTAACTCGAATGACATCTGAAGAGAAACAAAATAAAATAGAAGAAAAACATAAGATTCACATCGACATATTGGTAGTGTGATACACATATTGACAGTATATTCAATGGGGCTCATGTTCAATTGGAGAGATGACAATAAACACAGTACAGTGAGTGGAATGTGTGCGGCTGAGGTGGGGTATGCATGGTCAGATTGATGAATGCCTCTGCACTACTTACAAACAGGAAGGTGCATGGATCTCCTCCAGGAAAATGCAGGTGCCGTGAATGCAGAAATCTTTATACTTCTTCAAACATGGATTCCTCTTCTTTCCGTTACCCTTTCCCTTCTTTTTTCCCTTTCTTCTCCTTCTCTTCCCCTCACCCTTCCCTGGATCCAAAATGGCAGATGGGTCCTTGGGCTTGCTGGACATGGCAACTGAAACAAACAGAAGAACAGATGAGGGTGTGACACAAACTCACAGAGAGCAGAAGTGACACCAAGCCTAACCCGACAGGTTTGAGCGTGTGTTTACCTCGAGGCAACTCGACCTCATAGTCTCCAGACATGTCAACGTCGTCCTCCTCATCCTCATAGTAGTAGTCATAGTACTCCTCATCATCATCCTCTTCAGCGTAGTCCACTGACGGCCTGTCCACAGTGATGCTGTCACTCCCTGTCCGTCTCTCATTCCCTGTGTCCAGCAGGTTGATGACAGCCGTGTGCTGTTGCCTCTCACTCTCATGCCTGTCAACCACGGCGCCAATGGCCAGCCGAGACATCACTGCATGGGGAGGAAAAGGGTTAATATTTGTAAAATATTCCATTTAGACTTGAATGGAGTTAACACTGACTTACAATGTCCACTCCCAACCACTAAAATAAGGCTCCTCTATTGCGAAAAATAAAGGTGTGGGTGTGTAGATGGACACAGAGGAGTGCGTAGGTGAGACATGTCGAAACATGTTATGTATGGTATGGGCCTGGACCCTACACGTGGAGTGTTGGGCGGAGATTTATTTTTTGGGTGGTTTTGGCTCAGAAAGCAGGTAAGGAAGTAGTAAGCTGCGGGGGTGAAATATGCTGTGGGTAGAGCAAAATTGGATTTTGCTCTCTCTGTCTCTCTCTCTCTCAAACACACAAACACACACACACACACACACACACACGCACACATACACACCGACACACAAACACACTCAATGAAATAATGCATGGACGGACGGTTAGCTAATGTCAGGCAAGAATATGAGTTAAAAATAAATGTATCCAGTTACATAAAGCATGCTCCAAAATAGAGAGATGACCCCATGGGGTCTCGAATAGCTTTCGCATCATGAAAATCGGGGCCGTCGAGCTACTAAACTTCGAGGGATCCGTAGAAGCTGCGCAAGTTCGTGCACGAGACGTCCAGGCAGGCCAATCAGTGACCGGGAGACGGCCGCCCTGCTTTCCGCAGGTACACGCTAAAGGGGAAAGGCCTGCGATGCTCCAGCAAAACGACTTTGACAATGCGAGCGCTAAGGGGGATATGTGGAGAATAATGGGGGAAGAAATATCAGCGACAACCCTCAAAGAAACTTTGGAAGTCGAAACTTACCGAAGGCGTGAACGAGCAGGAGCGCAACTCTTAGAATCCTCATGCCTGCAGTCAGTCAGTCGTCCGGTGACCAGCAAGAGGAGCTGGAAATGAACGGTGTACAGCAATTGTATTCCTTCAACTTGTGCCGGAGCTAAATATTCCTTGTTGATGTTGAGTTTTTTTTATATTTTGTATAGTTATTCCGCCTGGATCCGATGTTATAATTCAGGATGCCTGAAGGATCTTGAGAGGCGTAGCTTCGGTCGAGCCGGGCTGAGTGAAGGAGCGACAACCCAAGGAGAGGCCCGTATTTATACCCCATATGCTGATCTTACCACGCCCACCACTGGCTAGAGCAATAGTAAACCAGTGTATGACCTGTTACAGCTGATTGCATTATGGTTTTAGATATGGTCCAAGAGAATACCTTTTGAATTATGAACACAAGGTTCCATACATTGATTGTCAAGCGTAGATTGGCTTGTCCCCTGTCGTACACATCTGCTATACTAGACGTAGGCCGAAAGTATACTGATATTACTATGCTACAATAATTCACATCCTGACTTCCAACGTCCTATTAACTTTACCTTTTACCACCCCCAAACTCTTCCTTGAAATTTTAATTGCTATTATCATTATCATAATCAGTATCACTATCATTAGCATATTATTATATTTGTATTACTATTATTACTGTTATTATTATTATCATTATCATCATCATCATTATTATTATTATCATTATTAGTAGCACCAGCAGCAGTAAAAGTGGTAGATGATGTTTAAGTAGTAGTAGTAGTAGTAGTAGTAGTAGTAGTAGTAGTAGTAGTAGCAGTAGTAGTAGTAGTGTTAGTAGTAGTAGTAGTAGTAGTAGTAGTAGTAGTAGTAGTAGTAATAAATGGTAAATTAACTTACAGTTAGAGCAGTAGTGGTTACTCATTCAACTATATCAAGATCGAAAGATTATTTTTGTGTTGCTGAAAGTTATTCAACTGTCTTGACATAATCACATCACCTTTACTGCCCAGGCACTTATTGATAGGATACTAAGCGTTTCTCATCTTTGGAGATCTGTGTAAAATATGACGTTTATGCACATGAATATGATTTGAATAAATGATGAAAGTGTAACCAACATAGATGAAATTGCAGGTTCTGTTGTTCTTTCCATTTACATGTGTTAACCCTCCAATTAGACTCCATAATTTGCCTGAACAGCCACTGATTTGCGTGAACGCGGGGGTGAATGTGTGTGAAGCCTTCTCAGACTGCAGTTGCCATTTAGGAACACACAAACAAACTTTACCTGACTTTATTGACCACTAGCAATGAATCATGTTTGAGTGTAATAGTTGACCTTGGCTTGTTATAGGCTCATTTGAAAGGTTCAACTTTGACCAGAGACGTGCTTGTAACAAACACTTGAACTATAAGCCTTTAATCCGTGAGGTTCGAGGCGCGATGTGCCCAATACACAGACAAATACACTGAGGCCATCTAGTGGCAGAAGTGGGAAAATAGCCCTCAAACAAATGTTTGATAGAGATGATTAAATAACATAAGTGAGAAATTTGTGGTGATAAAAAATAGCGAAGATGTTGGTGTCCTCTTTGATATGGTTAAAATCAACCTTTGGTGTTTGTTTTCAATTTCGTCCTTGCGCTTCGATGCTTTATGTCTGATTGATTAGCCACTCTAGACGTGATTGCTCCGGTCTGGTCACATGTCTCATCGGACAAAATGGCTGACAAAGTAGGGGAAACAAACACAGCTTTGGAGGATGGCGAGACAGATAAGGCAGACCCTGAAGTTTTTGAAGTAATGACGGACATCAAGGCTGACAGCGATGATGGGGCCATTGCGGAGCGCACTTGGTCTGCGCCGATCCTGTCGCTTGCTCGAAAGGCGACGGAAACACTGAGTTACAACCCCGTTCTGAGAAATGCCTCATCGGGATCTGCTGTCAACTCCCCGACAGAGAGTGTCACTGAAAACGAGTCCAGCTGCAGCACTAACAGCACTAAGAAGTTACCAGGTAGGCCACGACTAAAGTTGACAACTTCCAGACCAACTAAATCCACTCCTATGGTGTGCAAGAAATACATTTTGCTGCATTGATCTTGTCTATTTGTAACCTGTATTGCAAGCTGAAAGAAAATAAAGTGAGTAGCATAATATCACCAGACGCATGGTTTAAGTTGCATAAGTCCACTTGCAAACATATGTCACCCTTAACAATTGTTGGGCGAGTTTTGAGGAGGTATCATGGCAGCTGTCCAAGAAGTCATTAAACTGGGCTAAATTATGTTGTTTGATCAGCTCTATTATTACCACTTCTACCCTACGTATATATCAGTGTTTGGGACTGCCACTAAACATGCACTGGCTTGAGCATCTTCAATGCCTGGGCAAGATGTTGTAGAGTATTTTTTCTCCATGAATAGTCACAAAAGTGGACCTTGATATATTTTATTTCCTAAATAAGAGTTTTGACCTGATATGTTTTACTTTGCATCCTTTGCAATGTGATTTTTTTTCCATATGTCTGTACTGTGATGTCGATTCTGAACTGATATATTGTTCAGGCCACATGACTTAAACCAGGATTTTCTTTGTGTAATTTGTGCAAAGAGGACAACAGGCCTCGATTGTCGTCGATGTGTTTGAATGCAGGCTGTGGCGTCATATTAGTGGTTACATGTGTGGATCCAAAACATGTTTAGGTGTACATAAATGCAGCCAAGAATCAGTATTACCCACCTATTCAAGTGTTTTAACTCTGTGCATTAACTCCTTTGCAGTTCTGCCACCCAAAGATCCCGTGTCAATAGAGAGAGCCAACCTTGTCAGCATGATGAAACTGAGCGTTAAGGTATTAATCCAGAGTTCCTTGAGTCTGGGAAGAACCCTGGATTCTGACTATCCTCCGCTGCAACAGTTCTTTGTGGTTCTTGAACACTGCCTCAAACATGGACTTAAAGGTGAGATTGTGTTTAATGTTGATACCTTTGGGGTCAATTTGAATTAAGAATGAATGTCTGTAGATATGACCAGAGGAGCCAGTAAGAAGCTGTGCGTCTAATTCTCTCTCTCTCTCTCTCTCTGTCTCTGTCTCTGTCTCTGTGTCTCTCTCTCTGTCTGTGTGTGTGTGTGTGTTTGTGTGTGTGTGTTCAGCCAAGAAGTCCTTCATTGGGCAGAATAAGTCCATCTGGGGACCCTTGGAGCTTGTTGAGAAGTTGTGTCCAGAGTCTTCTGATATTGCTACAAGTGCCCGAGACCTGCCCAGCCTTAAGTGAGCTCCCTCATATCATTCTCTATTAAACCCAGTATATAAGAGACCTACTTTTGTTTGATTATTTAGTTTATACAGTTGTTTTCTTTTAGGACTGGTTTGGGCAGGGCAAGAGCCTGGCTGCATTTGGCCCTCATGCAGAAAAAAGTAGCTGACTATATGAAAGCCTTGCTGGATCGTAAGGACCTCCTTGCGTAAGTTGCTTAGCTTGAGGAGGTGGATTTGAGACTAGGTGTTGTATGACAATATCATATAGTACATTTTCCTTCCACAAATTTACGCTTTCATCTCTCCCCACTTTCCTCTTTTGCTTTCCTGGATGTCTTCCATTGCCTAGAGAGTTTTATGACCCTGGAGCGTTAATGATGGAGGAGGAGGGAACTGTGATTGTGGGGTTGCTGGTGGGCCTGAACGTTATTGATGCAAATCTTTGTATTAAAGGGGAGGACCTGGACTCACAGGTGAGACATTAGAGGGCATACCAGGCATATATGTCCCCTATAGTCACACCTAAACTAACTCCTGAATTACATGTCAGTCAAACAGTGGTAAGTCCTTGTTTGTCTTGCTTAGGTGGCGGTCATTGACTTCTCCCTTTACCTGAAGGACCCTGCAAACAGTGAGACTCAGAAGGAGTAAGTGCTTTTCCCTTCCACTCTACAGTTTATCAGGATTGGCATTTATTATGTCTTAAAACACTCTAGATTTCACTTTGGTTCACACTATAGACTCTGCCATGAAAATAACTATTTTTTAAACGTTTTTATTTTTTCCCTTCTCAGTGATACAAAGATGACGGCCATATTAGATCAAAAGCACTACATTGAGGAGTTGAACCGTCACCTCACTGGCACTGTCTCTGACCTGCAGGCTAAGATGGACTCTCTAGAAAAGACTAACAGCAAACTTGTAGAGGAGGTCAGAAGATGTGTGTGTGTGTGTGTGTGTGTGTGTGAATATGTGTGTATCTATGTGTGCATCTATGTGTGCGTCTGTCTATGGCCCGGGGGCATAACATATACTTTTCTCTGATTAAGAATACAGCCCTTCATGATTGACCCACATGCATATTATTATTTGACTTTTTTTTAACTCCTCCACTTAGTTGTTACTTTTCTTCAGCTCACAGCTGCAACCGACAGAATCAACTCTCTACGGGAGGAACAGGAACAGCTGAGAAAAGAGAATGAGGCTATTTTGCAAACCAGCCAAAAAAAAGAAGAAGTAGGTCAGATGACCCAAGGGCAGATGCATTCACTCCATTATATGATTAAACTTTGTCATTGTCAAAAGGGATATTCTCTCTAATTCAATGTCACTGTGTTTCAGGCAACTCTACAGGATAGTCAGATTGAGCTGGAAACTTACAAACAGACACGGCAAGGCCTGGATGAGATGTACAATGTGGTGTGGAAACAGTACAAGGAAGAGAAGCGCATTCGCCAGGTGACTAACTCTGTGACAATCCCATGACTAACCCTTTGTGAGAGTTTACATGATGTCTAAATTTTCCAAATGTCCACTCATTGTCCAAGATACCAAACAGAGAGACTTCAGGCCAAATAGCATTCTCTAAACACTGATCAGGGTTGTGCGTTGTTAAGCAAGAGCTGGATTTAATTTGCCTATAATGTATGTATGTGTAACATAAGGAGCTTGAACGGGAGCTCGAACTGCAGGTGGGGCTGAAGCAGGAGATGGAAGTGGCTATGAAATTGCTTGAGAAGGACACCCATGAGAAACAGGACACATTGGCAGCTCTGCGGCTTCAGCTTGACCAAGTCAAGGCCCTTAACCTACAGATGTTCCACAAGGCAAAGGTATCACACACACACACACACACACACACACACACACACACACACACACACACACACACACACACACACACACACACACACACACACACACACACACACACACACACACACACACACACACACACACA
>OMLC01043553.1:0-11751 GCA_900302585.1 Regalecus glesne
GCGCGCGTGTGTGTGTGTGTGTGTGTTAGAGAGAGAGAGAGAGAGAGAGAGAGAGAGAGAGAGAGAGAGGACTTCTCGAGAATATCTTGGCTGAACAACGTTCTTGTATTGATGCAGTTTTATCATGGCATTGCGGTAGTGCAGCTCAGGGAATGTTCACAAATGTTCTGTGAGTAATGGAATGAGGTGCTTATCTGCTTTATGTCTGCTTTATATTCTTTTCCAGTGGGCTCAGCTAAAACAACAAAATGAGAGAAAACTCGATGTTCTGCGCTATAATGATTCTCCAAACATTATGCTAAGAAGAATTGAATAACTATACCACTGGTATTGGTGCCCTGAGCCATCACAGGCAAAAAGAAAAAAAAAGTTGGATTGGTCACGCTACACAAATATTCCAGAAATACAGAAGAGCAGTTTTCCACATAAACCTAGTCAGAAGCTGACTGGAGTTCAGCACAGACATTACTAGCTTAACAGAAATAGACCCTTGTCATCTTAGAGACAAAAATATTTTTACAACTCATTTGTCCTAACTCTCTTACAATAACTGCAATTTCCTCTTAATGCGAACTGAGATGCTATGCATGTGGCACATGGAGCCAGCCATGTTGTAAGGGCTCCGCTTTGCCCATGCGGTAATAAAAAATAGGGGAGAGGTGAAGGTAAAGAGCATCAAGCAGTGCTTGGAGAAAGAGCTGAAATGCAAATTTCTAATTTGAGCAGGCAAGATTAAGACGGTCCCAGGGGCCTCGTGAAAGCATTCCCTGCTCAAAACAATAGCAGCAGACAAATTAACCAGCCAACCGATTATCTGCTGTGTTTTGCAGAAAATGAATGAATCAGAGCAGCTCCATCTCCCCGCCATGGTGGCGGAGATAGGGATAAGGTATACTGGGGATAAACAAGCGCTGTTGCGTAGTGATGGAACAACAGTGAGCGTTGCTGTTGTTGTTTGTCTGTGCAGGGTAGCTAAGCCCAAGCCCTGTAATTTTCTACCATAGGGCTGCACTGTGACAGAACAGACTGGCACTGCTTGGTGTTCATGACATCAGCTCTCTAGACATGTTCTAGAGGAACAATAGTCTTCTCCCCAATGCTATGTATTCCAACAAGGTATGCAGACAGATGTGTCAACACATCATCTTACGTCAAGTCAATAGCACCATTATCACAAATAAAAAGTTTGCCTCAGTGGGCTTTACAAAAGCTCAACACCCTGTCCTTAGATCCTCACATGGGATAAGGAACAACTCCCTTAAAACCTTATAACAGGGAGAAGAGGTTGGAAGAAACCTCAGGGAGAGCACCAGACATATTATGTTGTGTATATAGAATAAAACACAATTGACAAAATACAACACAGAGGATATTAGAATTATAATGGAATCACAAAGTGTATATTATTATTATTATTATTGTTAATAATAATAATGATAATGACAGGTCCATTTTGCATGGCACAATTAGTCCCCACATTATGGGGGTGGTTATGGACTTGGATGGAGTTTAGGGGATTAAGGCTGAACGCCATTCCTGATGCCCTGCGATGGGTTCCAACCAACAGCCTCTGACTTGTCAGTGGCTGAAGCTTTGCACTCCACCACTGAGCTACTGTGGCCCACATAACATATAATAATAAGATTTTCCTTTAATAATGATAATAATAAATACTAATCTCCTTGATAGGGACGGTGCATATTAGTGAATATCTTGAGTTGTTTTTCACCAGAGAAAATGGCAAAATAGCAGTAGCGGCAAAATTATGTCCAGAGAGCAAAACTCCTATCCATGTATTTGCATCACCACTGTACTGAACCAATTGATTGTACTCATCACCACACATCAGCCATTGTAGGGTAAGCTACACAGGACAGGAGCCTGAAGAGGTCACTTCTGAGGGATAAAACGTTTCTCTCCATAAACGTTTTGTCCAGATGAACTGACTCAATTTTCTTTGATTTCCTTACTTGGATTACTGAGCAGGCATGAAGACATAGGCGGAACTGGTGAATGAAGTCAGCTGATTTATTATCCGGGTTGGTCAAATGGAAGGTTTGGACTTTTACTTTCTGCACACAGTTTTGCCATCTCTGCAAAAAAATAGGTTCCTACTTTTTTTTTTTCTTCAATGCACAAGCACAAACCATTTCTGGTGTGGGATCTGTTATGCAATTTGGGAACCTTATATGGAGATAACTTAGAAAATATGTGGCTGTCCGGTTGGTACATGCCTATCTATTAATGCTTGAAAGAAACCTGGCATGGCTAACCTTACCTCCGGGTAGCAGGGGATCCTGATGTGATGCTTAAGTTCCATTTTCTCAGCATGTAAACTTATGAGCAAAGTTGATCCAGTCATAAACATTGAAGTGTTTCTCAATGAAGATGAGGACGTCCAGATTTCTTAATCCATAATGGCCTTCACTACATGGCCAGCTATGCCAGGGAGGGAAATATTGGTACCATATGTAGTTCAGAAGCATGATATTAGAATGGGAGAAAGATTGATGGTGGATTTGGATGAATGTATGTATTCTGTCTATTGAAGAAGAAGCTTTATTGATCTGAAATTGTACATACATGTAATGAAATGTGTTCTCTGCTCTTAACCTATCCTGTTGTATAGGAGCAGTGAGCAGATGCGACACCCAGGGACCGACTCCAGTTCTGTTTCCCACTGTCTTGCTCAGGAGCAGAGGTAGGAGCTTTAACCCTAACACATGTCTTTTTGATGGTGGGAAGAAACTGAAGCACCCAAAGGAAACTCACATAGAACACACAAAAAGGCTCTGGGATGGGATTCAAACCCAGGACCTTCTAACCGCGGGGCTACCTTGCCACCATTGTTATTCCTTTGTACATCTTCAAAGACGTCCATTGTCTGAACAAGCCTTTGTTTCACCTGCAATGAAAACCGGCACCTGCTCCAGGCCTCCTGCTAGATTAAAACTGCCCGGGCATGAAGCGAAAGCCGATCGGGGGTCTGTTAGGAGTTAAAAATATGAACTCATTCAGTTCACCGTGTCGCTGTCGGGGCCTCTACTCGGCACTGACAGCATAGAGAAG
The DNA here is from genome assembly GCA_900302585.1 of Regalecus glesne. Lineage (NCBI taxonomy): Eukaryota > Metazoa > Chordata > Actinopteri > Lampriformes > Regalecidae > Regalecus > Regalecus glesne. Next base: position 3,070 of record OMLC01043553.1, read on the forward strand.
TTGTGAGTGGAGTCGGGTGTTGTGTTCTGGGGACATTCACAGGATCGGGCAGGCAGGTCTCTGCCAGATTGCAGCTGGGCTCTGATGTGGGACTGGGGCATGTTTCAACTTCATCAGTGAGTTCAGAGGGGTGAAGGCAAGTATGTTCTTTGTCAGGTGCTTAGTTGCAGTTATGAGACTGTATATGAGAGGGGGGGGGGTCTGGAATACATGGGCCTCAGTGTGTCACATTGGGGTCCTTAATGACAGAGGCTCTGTTTAGTCTGTCTGTCTCTGACCAAGAGGATGACTCACCCGGGGCTTCGTGCACCACGTTCAGTCAGAAACTGCACAACTAAGTGTGATTATTTGCATGGAGTCACCAATACTGTCTGGGGTGTAGAGCAAGCAGGCTCCCAGCCCCCTGTCTGCATTAAACCCACCGACACAAACAAGGCTATTGACCAACGCACCAGGCACGAAGGTTGTCTAGAGGAGAGCAAAATCTTCCACCAGGCATGATCTTATCAGGGAAGATTCCAATACTATGTCACATCCTTGATATGTGAGATCAGCAGGATAACCTTGAGCCTGACTTCGTTCAGTGGGCTGATTTGCTGGATGCTGGGAAGTCGCACGAGAAAGCTCCCAACTCGAGATGTAGCCTCACGATAGAGTTATGCCAGTGTGTTGAGCTCCATGTCCACCACCAGGACATAGGGATTAATGGCCACATGTAAAACAGACCTTTTATTGTGTAGGAGCAGCTGAAGTGCTTGGGGGGGGGTCAGTTAAGGGTTCAGGGTCTTGCTCAAGGACACTTCAATATGCTTTCTGAAAGAGCCAGGAATCGAACCATCAATCTTCCGATTACAAGCCAACTCGCTCTACCTCCTGAGCTATGCAGCCCCCAAGGGTTAATGCATTATTTTACAGCGCCCCACAATGTGTTGGAGAGATTATCATCAATCACTTACGCAGTATCGCTATGCGTTCACAGTACCTGCCAAATGCTAATGCACAGGCTAACACACAGCTACAATAGCAATGTTTGTGCTGCCAAAAAAACACTGTTTGAATTATTCAAGGGATGCTAGCAAATCTCAATAGTGTCCTTACAGCCCTAGTGCTAAATCCTAATTGTAGGGGTGTCTAATGGTCTCTGTGGTGACAAATTGCTTTTGGGCTTAATCCAATTTCTGACCACTTTGAATCATTTACAGCAAATTTAAAGCTAAGCTGGGCCTGCCGCTGCAGAAGTGATTCAGAGGAAAGGGACTCTAATGCTATCAACCCGTAAAAACCACACCATGCAAGCTTTTATTTTTCCTAGGTAAAAGATGGTGACGTGGTGGGCTGGGATGGGTGGGCTACGCCATCCCACAACTCACAATAGACTTTTGCATTCAGCCACTTGTCCTCGAATGCCTTTGTTTGGCGCCTGAGTCTATCCTGTTGTATAGACTCTGACACATTCTCTAAGGACAATATGGGTCTTGCTGAGGTTTGCCTGCTTCTTTTATCGTTCCCACTTCATGTATGCAGCCGCCGGCCTTTGGGTAAACATGAGGGCTGTTATCTCAGCAGAGGTCCTTGCTGATAATTCGGGACCTTTATGTTGCAAACGATAGGTGTCGAATGCACGGGCGCAGTCCGTTGAGGTTGTTCCAGGTTTTAAATGGAGTAATCAATGATTCCCAGGACATTAATGGCTTTTGTGACCGGTGGCTGCTAGTGTATTGAGCTGTGTTGTAGAGAAAGAAGCGACCCGGGACAGGATATTTTTTTGCGGTGGTCTCGCATTTGTGTTTCCGATGCAATCTGCAAAATACAACGCATGATTTTACATTCGGTCTATCAAAAGAACAAAAATATACCTGACAAGCCAACAATGCAGAAGCCCTTCAGTCTGTTGTTGCTAACAGCACTTGAGCTTTTCTCTGATGCAATCAGCAAAATGGCAGAGGTGAGGCCGGAGACGGTATATGTATGTACATAGTGGGGACCAGTGACGGAGTCTCGCCCATTCCGCTTATTTAATCTAGAGGATTGATGCGTCAGGTTATAACTATTCTTACATATTTTGTGTAATTATAATATAGCATTTAAAAGCGTAATCCACTCTGTTACTGCTTGATACTGCAGATCACCTCATGGTTCGAGGAGGCCAGAGGACTGTCAGCATGGATGCATTTAAGGTAGTGGGGGTTTTATGTGGGTCAATGTGCCCCATTCTCTCAGATCTCCATGGCCAGATTGCAGACAGCGATAGGCCTGTTGGGACTTGAGGATTTTGGCTGCTTGCGGGAACATTGACTCAAAATGCTCCTGGAACTTTTACGATTTGGGAAATTACAGCGTTAAGTTTGGGCCCGCCAAGAATTACCCACATACCTTTGGCCCGACTCCGTCTCTTGACGGTAATATGGATATAGATTTCTCATCTGTGGCTTCTGCTAAGGTCATGTCTGCAGTTTAGGTTATTTTATTGTGTGTACCGGAGATTGCCCTTTGAGCCAAAACAGTGGCTGTGTTAAGGAAATGAAATGGCACCGTGTCTCACATGAGGAAGCTCTGATCCCTCGGTACTCCTAATGTACCAACTCTCCTTGGATCTACTATGGTAAGGTCAAGGTTCCCGGTCAACATCACTCTATTCAAAACTCAAGCCCTTCTTTCTCTGTATGGCCACTGCAACAGTTTGCAGTTTTAGCGTTGGGATCAGATTCATCAAAGCACAATGTTATTATTAGCGACATGTAAATTACACCGCCCCGGTAATGATTAACTCTCTGGTTTGACATTGACCAAGCGAGAGAAGCTGTGCCCTCAGGAGCCGTTTCCTCAATGAAAGGGCCAATCCACCCACATGCAGCAACATGAAACGGGCCGACCCCCTCCGTGCCATGATGAGTCACTCTCCGCCTCGCTCATCTGCTGGAGCAAAATAACTAGAGGCGGTATAGAGGAGGCTTAGCCACCTTTCATCGGAGCTGCTCGCTAACTATGTTGCCTGAAGCTGCACCCCGGTCCTGGTTTCCCACAGTATGACACCGATGTCCAAGGTCTGGGGAGAGGTTTTGATGTGACCCTTCAAAGGGACAGGATCCTTCCAATCGCATCGCATCTCCAAATGCCTCGCCCCATGTTTATGATCGATAGTAGTTTTGGGGTATAATTCAACATGGAAGGACAGGAAAGGAAAGCCGCTTTATGTGGCCATTGAATTCGTACAATAAAATGTGTTCTCTGCACTTAACTCGTCCTATTGCATAGGAGCAGTGGGAAACTGCAGCGCCCAGGGAGCAGTGTCTTGGTCAAGGACACTTCAGCTTCCTTTCTGAAGGAGGTAGGACTCAATCCAGCGATCTTCCAATCATTAGATAACCGGGTCTGACATCTCAGGTATGCTGACCCATACGATAAATCATTGCCTTTCAATGGAATTGCATCGGGGATGTGAATTTGGATATATTCTTACATCGTGCTGCACAACTCTGCTGTCTAAATTACTGACATGAGAATGTATTACCTAATTACGTGTCTTTCTTCTGTGTATTCTAGTTTCCTCCCAACATCAAAAAGACATGCATGTTAGCATCAACACTCCTGCCTCCACCCATGAGCAAGGCAGTAGGAAAAAGCTGGAGTTGACCTCTGGGCCCTGCAGCTGCTCACTGCTCCTATACAATAGGATGAGTTGAACGCAGAAAACACATTTTGTTGTAGCCTACAATGACAAAATGGCTTTCAATCTATATCTATATCATGTAAAACTCATTATGGTTATGGGGGTAATATTTTCCAAATCAGCCAGTACGGATCAAACACAGAGATGTTGTTATCCATGCATCCAATGCCATGCACTCTCCAGACACATTCAACCCCATCACCTAACTCGGGCCCGGGGACCTGTGTGCCGATGGCTGGGAGCCAGGGTGGATGTCTATTCATGTGAATCCTGAGGGCAGGTTTTGTCAGGTGCAGCTGTGGATGACCAGCACAATCAAGCTCTCGTTTCTCCAAAGCGAGATCAAACCAGCTCCACACCCTCGGTGAAGCTGGTGGGACATCAAACACACACGTGTCCCGCGGTGTGATCCATCGCCAGGGACTGTTGGACACCTGCCTTTAGAAAAGCCATCAAAAGGTGAGCACCACAGCGCTGCCGGTGATCCAGGGAGAAACCCTTGTTCCCACTACAAAAGGAAAGACTAACCGCTGAGATGAACTCGGGTTGACTCTTCTGTTCATCCTTACTCCGGTGCCTTCATTTTGGAGCCCATTCGGTGGAACAATGGTGGAGTTTGTCTACACTTTCTCAAATGAGGCCGTGCTCTTGAAATCAGTGTTATTTACAGATACTCCCACAGCCAAAAAGACGTAATTTCACTAAAGTCGAGACAAAGAAAGTGAAGGAAACCAGCTGGGGAGCACTTGCATGTGTCGGTGTAATAACAGGGCCACGGTGCCTTGACTCATCGCGCAGCGTCCCAGTTACCATCTCGCCTGTGACGGGATGTTTACCAGATGAGGGGGCCCTGCAGGGTGACTCACCTGTACCAAGGCCATTTTCCGGGGAGGGGGGTCGTCAAAAAATAGGCACGTGACTGCATCAGCCACACAAGAACAGTCCCAGGGGAGCTAAAGCTTCTGGGATGCTATCTCCCCTTACAGATTGAATTTCTGTTTCAAAAACAGTCACAATGGCCTCAACGAAGGAGAGATCAAAACGTTTCGGATGACGGGTCCAACTCCTGCAGGTCCATGGAGAACCTCAGGCTGACTGGGGGAGCACAATGTCAGCATGAATGTGTCTGGGATACAGTGACTTCTCATGTTGCCCCCCTCAAAAAAAAATTTAAAGAAAGAATTTTAAAAAAAAATCCCCATTTAGCAAGAATGTGTCCGAGCACATCAATTTGCATTGCTGGGTTTTCTGAAAGCAGAGCGTGACTGTCCAGAAGTACCCGTGGATGGACTCAGCAAGATGCCTACCAAAGTACCACCTACAACAAGGACTTGATGGGAATAATTCTGACTGGATCACTAGTTAGTCAGAAGCAAGCCAATCAGAATTAGTCACAAACGAAGGGGACAAGAATAGCAGTTGGTGTGACATTACAAGGTTTCTTGTTTAAATATACCCTGGGTAGTAAGAGAGGCCAAGACACCACCTTTGTGGAGGCCGGCGTGCCGGGAGATGCTGTAAAAGTGGGGAAAGGAAGCCATCTGCTGGCCTGTGGCTACAGGAAGCCTTAAATTAGGGATGCTGGTGATTTATCAAGCTTTAGCACATGTCTAATGAGAGAAGTGGGGACATTTTAACCTGCCAGTCGCCCTATTCGGCAGGGCTCATTAATCATCTGTCTGACCCAGTTCGTGCACGACCTTTATTTCCCTCCATCATCCAAGCGGTGGCTCATTACATCCACAAACCCGATACTCTGATATGCTAACGATATGTTTGTTTACCACAGGAACAACATCCCCCATCCCCCCAAAACCAAAAACAGGCCCACCCATGGAAACTGGATAGCGTCTTGTTGCGACTTGGTTGCCTTCCGCTTGACCATGGAGAAGCTAAGACACGGCCATGTGTCGTGTGTTAGCCTCTGTCTTCAGATGCAGAAGTCGCTTTCTGCTAAGTTGTCCTCTACAGAATAAATTCAAATGTGCAGCTAACTTGGTGAGGGGAGATTCAAAGCACTCCCCCCACCGAACCTCCATGTCTAACCAATCAACTTTCCTTTTCTTGGTCTTTTTCTTGCACGGGGGGCAGCGGTCAGCACCGTTGCCTCACGGCGAGAAGGTCCTGGGTACGAAACCCATCCCAGCTCCTCTCTGTGTGGAGTTTGATTGTTCTCCCTGTGTCTGTGTGGGCTTCCTACCAGCATCAAAAAGACACGGATGTTAGGATTTACACTGTGCCCTTGAGCAAGAACTGGAGTTTGTCCCTGGACACTGCAGCTGCTCACTGCTCCTATACAATAGCATAGATTAAATGTAGAGAATTGATTTTTTTTTTGCATATATGTAGAGTAACCTCTTCTTTTTCTGCATCCCAAAGGGACCCCAACTGGCTCAGATGATGCAATATGACACACCCGGTGGTCTCCCCCACACTACCAGGAAGACGGATGACATAAAGGCTCTGGAGCCAAGTAAGCTATATCAGACTCATCTGGTGTCCCTTATACAAATTAGCAGATCGTAGATCATAGGCGCTATCCATGATGGGTACGGGTTTTGTCTTCTCTGTTCATGTTTTACGTCAGATATGTCAACACACATGGAGGCAGTGTGTACTTTGCCTGTGATGATATCAGGCGGCTGTGTCCGTGTGGGTTTTGTTTGAAGAGCAAAGCTTTTAGACAGACAGAGGCAGAGCAGACGTCTGATTTACAAGACAGCAGTTCCACACTGCTCCATCCGTCTGTTCCCCCAAAGGCCATCGAAGGAACACCGCTTTTATCCTTTGTTTGATGTGGCTGAGGAGAATAACAGAAGCACACTTGGTGTCTCAATGACGAAGCAAAAACTGAGCAATAACAGCAGTGGTCCATCTTTAGGGCATTCTAGCAAGAGGATGACTTAAAACCTCCCGTGCACACATGTTCGCCATTCAGGACAGAACTGCTTACGTTTGACCGAAAATGCATCCAGGAAACAAGATGGATGCACTTACCCAGTCTGAGTAAATGACCAAATGAAACATGTGAAAGAGGGGGAAACACGGTTTGCATATATTGTGATATATTGTATTATATTGCTTTGTGTTGTGTTGGCCATCCATCGTCAACTGCTTATCCACCGTCGGGTTGTGAACTCATGCTGGAACCTATCCCAGCGCTCATTGGGCGAAAGGTGGAAACACTGTGATGCCCTTCCATCACAAGGCTTGAGTGCAAGTTCAGCATCTTACTCAAGGACACCTCAACACGCTTTCTACAGGGAATTGAACCACCGATCTTATAATCACCAGACAACCACCCTACCTCCGGAGCTATGCCAGCCTTGAGAGACACATGACTCGCCTAACTCGCAATGGGAATAGGTGTGTAAGTGTACCGATCTGTGTAGTGACCTGTGGCTGTTGTGTGTACCTCGACATGCTTTCTGCTGGACCGGGGATCGAACCTCCAATCTTTGGATTGCCGGATGACTTCTCTACCCACTGAGCTATGCCACCCCTGAGCTATGCCGTGTTTTACATGCAAGAGATTTTGCATCCACACTTTGAGGTCAACGTTGTCCTTTGACACTGCTGAAAACGATTAGCTAAGATGGGCTTATATCTTCGTTGCTGTGGATGTGACCCGTCTCTCATTATGCGTAGTGCATATGTAAGAGGGTGGATTTACCTCTGGGGAGCGCATTCGTGCAGCGCTGTGTTAAATCTTGCTCTGCTAACTCGAGTTCTACTTGCAAGAGATGAGTCTGTGCACTTGACACATGGCAAACGTCAGACCTCTTCTCACCCCCTCATTCATACCTGTGAACTGGGACACATCTTAAAATACAGTCCCACTCATGGGAGGTGGGGGAGTGTCATTTATCTATCCTTCAGGGGGCACATAACACTTAAGCCTCACACCTTTCTTCTCTTCATCTCTCCTTTGCTCAACATGTGAACAAGCTGTTGGGCCTTGAAAGTGAGACATGGAGGATGAGCATTTGACACTATTTAAAGTGGGCCTGGAGCTTGACTAAAGAACTTGTCTTTATTCAAATAGAGGGTTCGGGGAGTTCATCTGATTATATATATGGCCCAGCCCCTACAGGGACTGAACTGTGAATTGGGGTCGTGCATATAAAAATCAACTTGACGTGACTTTCTCTGAGGACAGCTTAGCTCAGTGGGTACAGCGGTTGTCTGGTGATCGGAAGGTCGCACGTTTGATCCCGAAGTGTCCTTAAGTAAGACACTGTCCCCCTAACTGTTCTGCCCTGTGATGGACTGTGACAGGCTCTGGTTCCCCTGCTACTCGACCTCGGATGATAAGCAGTTGATAATGGATGACTGGATGTCTTTCTGTACTTTGTGAAACCAAATCCACTGAGTCTGACAGTCAAATCTACTCTAATTTTACATATTGACCATATTGACATTGACTCGTCAGCGTGCTCTGAGGTTTAGGTGTCTAGAGATGTTTCCTAAAGCCAAAGTTAAGTTGCATCGAAATTAGACTTTTAGATTGAACGTCTTTTTTTCAGCTTCGTTTAGCAACATGGTGCCCATTTAACCACCCTTTTGTGGGCATCAGGAAAGGAACTCGGCCCGTTAATCCTAACATTCACATTTGACTCGTCAGGGGATTTTAGGGTGAATCAGCACCACAGACAGCTCCACATCCATCCATCCATCCGTCACGGCCAACGCCCTAATCGTAGAACACAATTATGAATGGCCCGTACCGTCGTTTCCCTCCTTTTCAAATCTTTCTAACCTTATTTAACCTGATCACCAACACGTCTGACACACACACACACATAGAGGGACCATGTGAGTGTGTGATCCTGAACGATGCTGGCTACATGTTGCGCTTAGCTTAGCCGAGGCGACTACACGCGATTTCCGCGCATGAATAAAACGTCATGTCGCTTGTCCCATCTTTTGTCTCCCCGTTCATTCATAAGGTCCTCGGTGGCTGGGCGGATAAGCGTCGCCGTGTTAGCATGTCTGTGTGAAGGCGAGGCGAC
>OMLC01043556.1:0-12128 GCA_900302585.1 Regalecus glesne
ATGCTGCACCCCCAGAGATGAGTGAGGGATGACAGGATGGTGGGGGAAAAGAACAGCTCATTAACACATGGACACATCATAAATACATGCACACACACACACACACACACACACACACACACACATATATATGACAAATGTAAACAAAATCACTAGAAAAGACTGATTTCTAGGAAATCTGGAATAAAAGAAGGGATGCCAATCGCTTTTGTCAGTTATTTCAGAGAAAATTGTGCATTCTTCATTTCTTGTGGATGGGGACCGACAAATTTGAGCACGTCTGTGCATGAGTCACTTCTGTCTCTTTTACTCTCTCAGCTCCCTTGTTGCTTGTAGACAGAGCTCTTTCCATCAGAGAGCACATCTCATAGTCTCTTGGCACTCCTATCTCCTCTGCTCAGTGCAGATGCTCCCTTGGGCGCCGTCACCACGTCAGCCACCGAGATGAGGAGCTGTTTTTCTACGTCAGTCCCTTTTAACTATCTCCTCTCACCGTCTGCTTACCTATGCCCTTACCAAAGCCTTTTCCTTTTCATTTCCTCTTTCCTTTTTACTCTCGTTCCTGCTGCTTTTGTAGATCCTCTGATGACCCATCTTCATTCTTTACATATTTTAAAAGAATGTTCCCTATTCTGTTGCCGTGGTATCTGTCAGTCAGTAATGTGCTGGGAGAGTGGGGCTCAGCCTTGCTTTGCCACCTTGCCTGCTCCATATTGTTGTTTTTGGTTCATCTGTGGCATTCCTATAATATATAATAATTCACCCCTCCTCTGAGAATCCTCACCTCCTCTATGCATCCCTCGTACTTGCTTGCACAAAGGCCCACACTGCAAGTTTCTCTTGAAACATATTTTGTGAGTTTGACCCATGAGACCGACCTGTGTAAATTGCAGTTACTTGTGTTTAATTACTTCTGGAAATCCCCAGAGTATAATTTTACCTTATGTTTTCTCCTCCTCTGTAATTCTGTTTGTCACCCTCCACCTCCCACCCCCCTCTTCTGTCTTTCAGTGCCCTTACTGGAGCACCTGTGTTCAGCCCTGCTGTACCCAGATGAGAGGCTTAAGGCGTCGCTCTTTTACATTTGGCAAAAACTGTCCTGGACAAGCGGAGGCACGGCATTTCTATCGCTACCCACCGCCATCAGAAATAGATTGTGTGCTCTCTTGCTGCAGAACATGGCCAATGCTTGCTCCCCAGAGCTCACCATTAACTGCATTGGTGAGGAATTGTACACTGCTGTCCTTAGACGGTGTAAAATATTGAAATGGGTTACTGGAAAGTCATCCTTTTAAAAAGTGAGTTGTATCAATGCCTTGCACAACTGGGTTTTCAACTAATGTCTGGAGAAAAGCAAAAAATATGACTGCCCATGTCAGATGTAAATAGGAGATGGACTTATTCTTTTTCAGTGCTTTTCTAGTCTAACGACGACTCAAAATGCTTTACAGTGTATGCTCCACATTTACAGAGCATGGAGGTATTAAGGCCAGAGGCCTTTTTCATGATACCCTGTAGTGAGATTGAACCCACTATACCCAAATTGGTGGTGCACGCTCTACGGCTGAGCTATAGATGTGGTATTTCGGTGATATGCAGATGTGGTATCAAGTTATTTTTCTGTCTTGAGTGAGGTTTATGATGGATCATTGAAACCCATCAAAACACACATCATTTTCACTGTTTGTTCATTATTTAAAAGATTAGGATTATTATCCAACTCCCGAGTAACTGAGCTTTGCAGATATGTGGAACGTGCCCCAGAAAAAAATCTTAGCAACACTTTATCTGAATGGAATGGCTTGATAAGATGTAATGGTTTCTTAGTTTGGAGGGATTATTGATCAAATCAACTAAGCATAATCTTTTATATTGTCTTTCTGAAGATTTACTGTTGTTATACTTGATTAACTGCCTTGCAGGAAAATTTAATATGCTCTTGTCCTGGTTCAGAAGCATCAAAGACTAGATATACTTAATGAAACATAGTTATCTTCTTTAAGTTTGGAGTTTCAAGTGTAATGAGATTACCATCAAGTGCTTGAGCAAGAGCTAGATTGGGCCTTTCTGGATAATAGGAGCATGACATTAAAAATTAATGAAATTTGGAGGAGTTCACTAACAACTGCCTCATTGAGAGTCAAGGGGGGATACGCTTAGGGAGAGAGAGTCTATTATAATGAAAGGGTGTTCGTCAGAAGGATTTAGGAAAGTTTGTTGCTAAGTAAGTATGTAAACTTTGCTGTGCACTGGCTGGAAGAAAATAAATTTAACATAAAAGTGTGGGGTTGAAGCATGCGTTGAGCAATGGCCTTTAGACGAAGGAAGAAACTTTATTTATTTGTCATTGTACATACATACAATGAAATTTGTTCTCTGCATTTAACCTTTCCTACTGTATACGAGCAGTGAGCAACCACAATTCAGTTAGGGGTTCAGTGTCTTGCTCAAGGACACTTCAAAATACTTTCTGTAGGAGCCAGGAATGAATGATACTAGATGACTACCCTACTTCCTGAGTAATGGGAACCCAAAACCAAAAAGCATTAGTCATTATTTTAAAATGTGGATTTGTTGGACTGTTCTAGTGTTTTAAGGTGTTTGTAAAAATTGAGTTGGCAGTTGGTTTGGGTCAACAGAGTAGTTATATAAATTTAGATTTCCCAATAATTTAAGCGAAACAGGCTTCCCATCGTGGCTTTAGTTAAAACAATACAGTTGAAATTGTTATTAGGATCATTATTCTTTATTCTTAGGTGAATGTAATAATATTTCCACAAAGATACATCCATTTTCTTTCCTTAAATTTATGGCCTGTATGGGATTTTTGTGTCTTTTCTGTGGCTTAGAAAACCTCAGTTCAGAATTATAAACAGACCAGGATTAACATATCTGCCCACTTCTACAGTTACATGCAAATATAATTGGCATCTCTCAAGATAAGTACGTTAGGTTATCAATATGTAGAGATGTAGTAAAACTTAGACTACAGCCCTCTCAGAAATAAAGATTACTCTTTAAATGCAGTCATGTTCACGATCATAATATGACCAATATATTATATCAATAGACACATTCTGACACTATCTTGAGTCTATCTGTTTGTTCTGTTCTCAAAGCAGCCCTAAATGTATGTCAAGCGAACATGTCTCACACAGCTGCTGAGATAAATCACAAGATATGCACATGAGTGAATGTCAAATACATTATCCACAATACATTGTTAAGCCAAAAACAAACAAACTAGGACATGCAACACTGTCATTTTCTTACAATGCCGTGATAGCAAATATTCCCCAATTCTCCGTCAATAGTACTCATTGAAAGTGCAGTCATTTACCAACTTGCATACGAACCCAGCCATTTGTTGTGTGGTATCACTGTATTGTTTATAAGGGTGGGAATGCTTGCAGTCTGCTCAGACTGAAGATGTTTGAGTGACAACATATTTCTGAATAAATTTCCAATACAGTTGAACCGATTCAACTTTTTTGTCATTATCTCTTATTCACCAGTTTGCATGTGTAACTTCTCTTTCTCCGCATAGTTGCCTCTCTGTGTTTAGTTTGTTTAACCTGTGGTTCTTTGCCTGTGTGCCCGTGTCCTCTGTGTAACCTTGTTTTACCTACCTTTATTTGTGCTTGTATTTGTGGTTTTTGTTTATCATTGCTTTTGCTTGCGTATGTTACTTTATGTCTTTGTGCTCATGTATGTGTGTGTGTGTGTGTCTATCTGTCTATCACTTTTCGTCTTTGTATGCTCACATACCCTTCTTTCTTTTGTCTCTTTAAGTATTCAGGTTCTTTTTGAAATGTTAACCTTTGTTTTGGTATGTTTTTTCTTGTGCTACGAAAACCCCTCTCATTTATCTGACAGGTCTACTAAAGCAGCTTGTGCAGCTGGGGGAGGTTGTGTCAGTTCTGATGAACAGCCCCAGTGATCAGATCCTGTGCGATTCAGACCAGAACCTATACCACGATAGTAACAACCAGACCCTCAGCCAGAACCAAGAGCAACAGTCTCTGGACCGCTGTCCTTTGCCACTCATACTGAAAAAGGTCTCTCTCCAAACATCCTGCTCTGATTCGCCGGGCCTACACGCTCATACTGACGACTATAATCACAGAAAGGACTAATCTCGGATTAACATCTCTTTTGAGGGTGACTTGGGGAGATTTTAGCTAGGAAAAATATGTGTGCTTGTTGCCTGGGAAAGTGATGTGAAGATTATGGCTAGCTACACTTTTGTGATGACTCAGATCACTTTTGGCTGATGGTTTGATTCTCTTCAAGCATTTTGGGGCATGGGTTGTGATGGTTATGTGTTTTTATTTCAGTGCAAGTGAGATCCAATTTACTATTGATTAAAATCAGTCCCCATAGCCAAATTCACCCATTCTATTAATGTAATCACAGAAACTTTAATCCATGTTTTTTCACATGGCAAAAAATATTCAAGAAACCCAAGCGATCTCAGTGAGTGCTACATTTCAATGAGCCAATTGTCTAACTTTTGATGTCATCAAGAGAAAGAGGTCTATTTTATGTCATGATTTTTCCCCATATTGTGGGGGGGAAACACATACTTAGATGGTGCTTGGGGTATTAAAGCCAGATGCCCTATCTGATGTTCCAAGGTAGATTTGAACCCGCGTCTCTAATTTATCAGTTCTGAAGCATGCGCTCTACCGCTGAGAGACCAAACTGTTAACTGGTTAAACTAGATCAGACCACTTGGTAGCCTTGTAGAGCAAAATAGATGAGTGCAAGATAAAAATATCTTGGACCACCACGTAACACTACATAATTAAGAAGAAAATGAGAAAGTTTAATTGCAATGGGCAATACATCTTAAGTTATTTTAGTCCTGCAATTAGACTTTCTAAAGTGTTGGCCAATATGCATCAATTCAAACTGTCCTCCACGTTTCAAGTCAGATGACAGGAAAATATGTAAATGGTATTGGACTTTCTTTTTCCATACCTCCCAAATATATTCATATGGTGTGACCACTGCATGCAGATTACTGTGTAATGGAAAGATAGTCTGATGTTTTGTATCATCTGTCCTCTCATCTGCAGGCACTCAGCACTCCTGAGGATGTATTAATGGAATAGAACTCAAAAGAAGTCATCTTATCAGAGATAGATTGATGTCGACAACTCTGAGAAGTTTCGTCCCCAAACAATAAGATATTCACCAATTGAAATTACATATCTCATTAGAAAATAGCTGCCATAAATCTATTGAAGCTATATGATTATATTCAGGATCATTTTGAGTATGGTTTTGAAATTCTTGCACTTTAATTCTGGGTAGTGTGATATGTATATCATCAAAATGGTAAGACGTTGACATAATCCCCTCGTGATTTGGATTAAGATTAACTTTATTGAACCCCAAAATCAAATTGTTTTGCTACCGTAACAAGCAAAGAGTAGAAAGGCAATACAAGATGTAAATGGAACAAAAAGTACAATTGAATTAAAGCGTCTCCATGATTCTTGGAAAAATATGTGTACCAAGCAGCAAAAGTACAAATATACTCTTTGACTCCATGTGTGCTTGGGTCATGTGGATAAAACCCTCTCTGATTCAGTTACCAACCTTCAGTTTCATGTGCATCTCATCTCAATAGCCTTGGATATACATAGAGTCTCACCGGAATTACTTTAACAGCATCAGACATAGACCAACTGTAGAAAGAGGGTACTGAAGGGCAAATCAGACAGCTGGCAAAACTATTTCTCCATCTCCATCTTGCTGTTATTGCTAAAGCTGGCTATACGATTGAGGTGGAGCTAATGGTCAACACATTGGAAAACCCTCCTGGTGTGTCTGTATGTCCTAATCCTGTCTGTCTTTGATTGATTGAGTCAAACAAAGCTTCTAAAATCTGTTTTCCAGTTGCTGCTGAGTGGCGATGAGATGTTGCAGGTGGCCAGTGTGCGGTGCATGGCCCAGGTCTTGGTCCACTCCCCCAGTCAGTACTGTACCCCCTTCATCCTGGCTGATGTACCTGGTGAGATAATATGTACAGACAAACACACAGTGGCCAGGATGGGGCTAGCTGTCTCTCCCAACTTCTGACTTCATTTTCTCATTTCATATGTCCTACTACCTCTCTTCACAACCAATTTCTGAGTCTCTCTCTCTCTCTCTCTCTCTCTCTCTCTCAGTTTTCGTTTTCCCAGCTCTTATTATTTTCTTTCTGTTGCTGTAGTTAGGTGTCTGTCTTTTGGAATTATTTTATTCATTTTTGGTTTTCGGCACTCTATTGCTTTATCTTTCTATGCAGCTGTCTTGCCTTCTCATTCCTTTTTTTCTGTCTTAGTTTGGATGTGTCTCACTATATCCTCTGTTTCTGCCAAATTTTCTGACTCTTTCCCTCCTCTTTGTTTCTTTCCCATATCCTCACCTTTAACTGTTTCCGTTTCGTATGTTCTATGCAGTATCCCTTTGCTCCCTCTCTATCACTTTGATTTTCGACTGGTTATTTTGTAATGGAGACTTAATGATGTTTAGTTGATTGCATAAACATAATTTCCATACACTGATGGCCAGTAATTATTATCACTGAGAAATTGTTTTGTGCTTGTGTGTGTGTGTGTGACAGAGTTTTTGTTTGAGCGTCTAGCCAGTTGCAATAGTGAAGTGCTGCTGTGGTCTGTCTACAACTGCCTGCTGATACTGACTGAGGATCCAATTTTCTTCTCCCACTGTCACTCCATCTATGGTGAGACCACATAAACACAGCACAAAACAGTCTTGAGGTCGAGCCATATATGTGAATTGACGATATTTGGTCATATTTGTGTCTGCATCTTCCATGTATTTGTGCATTACATTGTGTGTATCACAGAATAAGGAGGGTTAATCAATGTGACCAGACCGTGGCCTGGGCTGTGTGTTTATGTTTATATGTGTGTATATACTATCTAGGTGCATATTGATTTATATGTGTTTGTATAAACACTCATTATTAGTGGCTGTTAATGAAGGGTTATTTCTACAGTATATATGTATTAAGCTAATGTTGAAAATTGTGAACAGGATTTTTTATCCTTTACAGTATAATAAACTGATTGGGTACACCTTCACTAACTTGGCACAGAAAACACTAGATTAATATTATACTACCATTTGATTGTTGCAAGTTTCAGGTTGGTGGGATGTACTGTCTGGTCATATCTGGTCAGCAGATTGGTACTTGATCCTTGGCAGGTGTGCTTGGGGAGAGTTTGGTTAGGTGGTGTTTGCCCCAAGGGATGAGGGGGCATCTCCTCACTGCTCTCGTTGCATGGAGTGCTTTTTGCAAGCAGTGGGTTGGAGCCGTTGGCCATGTACGAGTCCATGGCATGCATGCAGGGCAGTGGGATGGTAGTTGGGAGGCTGCCTCAAGCAGCCTCCTCACATGACATGAGTGCACATTAAATACCAGGACTACCAGGATCATTGAGACATCAGCAGGTAGGTGTGGGCTCCACAACAAATCACTTCCTGTTTTCATGTCTATGTTTTATCAGAAAACAGAAGCACTGCAGTATGCGTCAGGGTTGATGTGGATCCATTGCGGTCTATTTTTAGGGAGCAAACTTCTATTGACCCTATAACCTATTATTTTATTGGACTGTAGAATTCACTCCCCATTGCCCCCAAAAAATAAGTGGCTCGGGACATCTCTAGCCATGAGTGAATAATACTGCCTGGTGCAAATGAATTGTCCGTATAGCAAAAAAAACCGTAGCATTGTATTTGTGTAAACCCCAAACTTTATTCCATCTGTATGGACAAAGGCAAGAGGACCGAACGTCAGCTGAAAAGTCTTGGGTAGTTTTTGAAGTTGTCTGTTGAACTTAAAATCAGGTCCTTTTGTACATTCAGATGCCATTTATCTGATGGAAAGGGTGACATGTTTTCTAGCTAGGTCAGGTTGTAACAGGCTCAAAAAGCTTTTTTTATTGTCTTTTATCATGAATGGTAGGAATGTTCCTCAACATTAATCAAGCCCATGTTTAATTGCACTTACAAAAACTTACGTGAGACTCTGTGTAGGGGTAAATTGGAGAGATGAAAGGAACATTATACGTGAAAGACAGACTTTTTGTGGGTGATGGTATGTAGTTACGAGAATGTGTGTGTGTGTAAAAGGACCCAAATCTGCCCCCATCCTTCCAACCCTTCTCATAACCGCGACACGGAACAAGATTAGATGGAGGTATTTTCACTGAAACTCAAAATGACTTTTCTCTGGTAACCAGACGAATAACGTCCTTATAGGGAAGGGGATAAAAGATGGTGTGGATTGATGCGTGTATTTTGGCTGTGCTTCACAGGTATTGATTCCCTGGTGCGCAGCCTTAATGAAGCTCTGAAACTGACCAACCTGGAGGTGCAGAAGAAAGGTCTACTCCTCCTCACTGAGATCTTGGAGAAGTGAGATTGCTCTGTGTGTTCACAATGGCCTAAATTACATTTTCTGGGGTCTTTTGTATGTTTGTGGATCCCCGAGAGCTTAAACGAAGGTCAGGTTAAGGCCTGGGTTGTACACTGACCATCCAAAATTTGGGGACACCTTGTTTTGTTGATAAGCACTACCTTCGCCTCTTAACACAACTACAGCCCAATGTGTTTCAATGGGAAAACGACTACACTTTGCTATTTTTCTTCACAAATGCCACAAAATTGGAGGACCGCCTGACAATAGTGCTACCCTGGGAAGATAATGAACTGCATCACACCTATTTTATACCCTAATGAGTGCCGTCCTTTCAGATTTATCAACCACCTTTGGGCAGAGGATTTTCAGTGTTTGCCTTTAACAACAGTTTACAACAAAAGATATGCTGAATAATTATTAGTGCAAAACCTACTCTTCATACTAAGCAAGACACTTTGATGAACCTCAAGCTGAGGGTTGCATAGATGCAGCTATAGCAAATAGTAAATAGCCATTTCATTTCAACAAAGCCTTTGCATGCATTATTTTATTTCACTTAGAAGCAATAGGGAAAAATCGAACATTACTCAGTAAAGGGGAAAAAGGCAAGGTTTCCCCAATGTTTTGACATACTGACCATGTACATAGGATTCTTTGTTGGAAACACGTCAGGGAATAGCGGTTGTTTGAAGCCTTTCAATGATGCAGTGTTTGCTGTATTTAATAATTTAGTTTAGTTTATATTTAAAGCCTATAGTCAAGGATATTATATCTTCACAGAAGACCCTGCTCTTTCCAAGTTTACGTTCCCATGGCCATTTCACAGCACAAGAGTATACATATTTTTACTTGTTTACGGAAATACATTTTGCACAGCTGTAGATATTACATATTACCTTGTAGGTATTCAGTTGCATAGTATATTCCGATGTCTATTGAGAGGTCCATTTTTACCATTAGTCCACATGTTGTGGGGGTGGACATGGACTTAGATGAATCTTGAGAGATTAAGGTGCGCTGCCCTTCCTGATACTCGTGATGGGTTGGAATCCACAGCCTCTGGCTCGTCAGTTTCTGAAGCACACCCACTCTGCCATTGAGCTACTACTACCACGTTTAATTGATTTTGGATGAAAATAGCATGAATGAATTCAGCTGAACAGATATCTCACATAAAACCTGTTAGATATGGACAACCAGACATTTTCAATGAATTTGAATTATCTGTAGGCTGTACGAGACCGTAAAGTGAGCTCTAATTTCTGCATGGCTGACATAATTTTAATGGAATGTCCATGCTATCACATGACAAGGATACAGGGAATAAGAGATTTCAAATGGCGAGGGAGATTTGTCCTATACGATGAGTGGGACAATAAGAAAAGTGTGAGACCCAAGCACTCAGAGTGCTGAGGTAGTTGGAGGCGCCAGTGAAGGTAGTTATTGAAGCCTCTTTAACAGTGTCCATGTGGAGGGAAATGAGTTTGAGGGCGTGAGGTCATGCGTTATAATTGTGTTTATTTGCTGGTGCCTATCTGAGCCTGCAGCAATATGGCTGTTCCTTTTGTGTGTGTCTGTGTGTATGTTCATCTCGGTGTGCACTTGCCTATATGTGTGTGCACTTTAGGTTATTTAGGATTGTCTTGGCTGTTCGACACAGCCGCTGTTGTGACAACACCAAGAACACCACAGCTGTTGTGGTGCCACGTCACAGAACACATCAAAACATAGCTGATCTTTGTAACTGCAACAGGTCAGAGCGATTTGTTTATGCTGTGCCCAAACCCTTGAGGAGAGAGAGAGAGAGAGAGAGAGAGAGAGAGAGACGCTGATTATGACTCAGCGTTACAATCATTTAAATGAAGACATGCAACTTGTGTACTGTCTGCACTGCAAGGAGTTTTGTATCTTCTTCTTATGATATGAAGCATGGGGATGCACTGGGGATATATCAGATTTTGATTGGTCTCTGCAGGCATTTAAGTCAAACAGTGGTATCAGCAACCAAAGGCCATTCACTGTCGTAATAACCTACCAATTATTTTCTCCCTTTCTGTTAATCAAACAACGTTATTATTTCATTTACAAAGCTCATGTTATTTTATTTAACGCTGGTGTCATGTGTGCATTTTTTAATGTGTGTGTGTGTCTAGGCAGCCCCCAGGTTTACGTCTGTTCCCCACTGTTCCAGGCTTTGTGGCAGTGTCAGAGGTTTTAGCAAATGCAGTCTCCTCTTCCTGTCTGCCACTGGCCACTCAGGCGGCTTGTGCTACCAATGCCCTCCTTAAGTAAACACACATGGAAAATACACACAAACTACTTTTTCTTTTTTGTTTAAGGAAGGTGATGCATCATGGTTTATTATTTATGTTTTTTAAAGATGTCTCATAATTCCATATTTGATGTGGCATAAGATGGCATTATGTGACACAACTGTTTCCTTCCTGAAACTTTTTCCCTGTTTTCCTCAATTGTTTTCTATCTCATTCCTCTATAAGACAACTATATCATGTCAATTAAAGTCCTGTAACAGGGTCTGTCTTTGAAATTTTCAATTTTTCTCTGTTCTACAGACTAAACCACCAGTCCAACCCAGTCCAGTACAGGGAGATAGAGAAGCTGGTTGAAGCCCTCACTAACAAATGCACTGAACTTCCCCTCCCCTCTTCAACTCACCAACGAAGCACTGTTAGCTCAGAGAAGCATTCTATTTGCTCACTCTGCCTTGTATTTTTCAAAGTGATTTTATACATTGATGCGTACATAGTTGATACGACTGATAAGATCTTCTCTTCTCTTGTTTCCTTTTCTCTTCTGTCAATATATCACCTCTGTTCTATATCATCCATCAGGGGATATGGAAGGGGATGAATCTCAGTAGCCAGCCATCGAGGCCAGGGATGTTTTTACACCAGGCCCTTGTCTGCATCCAGACCACTTGTAGGTCAGAACATTGTCCTATCCCAAGCACAGAATGCAAAAGGGGGTGAATGCTGCAGTCCTAATGTGATGGAGTCCTAGAATTAAGGCCAATCGTTCAATCTTCATTGCTCTTCCTTTTTTTCCACAAGTAAATTATACTGTAGAAAAGGTAGTTTAGTTGTTTCCTTGATCTATGGGCGATTCTGTTTGTATTTGTATGTATATTTTGTAGGGATTTATCAAAGGCTAAGTGTTTATACATGTTCTTGCATATCTGTATGTATATGTCTGTTTCTCTATCTGTGAGCATGTATGTTTGTATATGTGTTTGCCTAGAATGATGTTTGTATTTATGCTTGTCTATGTGAAAGATTAGTAGAGCAGTGTGCATCAGAGTCCTGTCTTAAGGAGAACGTGTTCACAGCCCCAACTAAACAGTGCCAGATGGGGGACTCACTGGAATCTCTGTGTATTTATCTGCTCAACTACTGTGACGTTGTCTACATACCTACTGTCACTGTGAGAAATACACACAAACATACATACACAGAAACACACACACTAAAAGACACAAAAAACTGTAGACAGCATGTGCAAATAGCCAACCATAAACCAAGACAGCTACTGACATTCATCTGTAACTATCTATCTACATATCTATTCACTCATCTGATTATCTGCCTGTCAGTCTGTCTTTCAATTTTTGCTGCCTGCCTATGAGCTATATTGTCTGTCAGGATGATTTTATATTCTTGTCATATTTTAT
>OMLC01043557.1:0-12241 GCA_900302585.1 Regalecus glesne
TCTCTGATGCCCCTCTAGAACATCAACAGGAAGGAGGAAGTGGTAGCATGTGTCTCCTCCAAGTCACATGACCACTAGCCCTCACTAGTCCACACATCATGGTCTGGTGGGGAAAGCACAGTGCTTGGCCGTCAGAGGAGAATGAAGCAGAGTACTTTCCCTTCACTTAACCAAGAGGCCTGGACGACCCAGAGGGGGACACTAGTGAACCCAGAATACTTTATCCAACCTAACCCCTATACCCATGTGAGGCTTAGCCAATTATGACCCACTAACTATGGACCTCTGGCTGTGGTTGGAAACGGTGCAGCCGGGATTCAAACACCCAACTGCATGACACAGAGATGTACTGAACATAGGTGTCTTACCCCCCTACACCACCGGAGGCCACATAAGTACATCTTTAATTAGAGTTTCCAGAAACCCTGTTCTTACAGTGTTGCTGTGTTTATTGAGGTTGTTATACACCAATGATCTTTTAACATTACCCTTAAAAGCCTAACCTCCACTTGCAGTACAATGTACATTTCTAACAAACCCCTCAATATCCTTTAGTATTGAAGTTGCCGGATGATTGAATATGAAAGCTGCAGAACGTTCATTTTCCCTCATGCGAGTTCAGTTCACCAGCCTGAGGCTTGTTAAAATATAGACTCCAGATTCTGCAGAATACTAGTTTAATCTCCCTTGTGGTATATAAGAAAATAGATGTGCCGATCTTGGCAAGAGGATGTTGACAGAAAATGCATCCTGTCCAACCACAGTCAGATACTTTGATAAGAACCATGATATTGAATTATAGTTGCAGCATGCCGCAGTCATATCGCACAGCACCCAGTCATGAAAACACCTGTGCTTCAGGTTCCACCTCCAGGATGCACGTGTGCTTGGAATGAAGGTTTTTTTGTGACTTTGCAGTACTGGAAGTAATATTTACCGCATATCAGTAGATATTCAATGTCTTCCAGGTTCCTTTAAGAGGAGGAAGAGGAAATCCATCATGGTGACAGGAATGCTGTTAATTGTATCTGTGCTCATCCTGATCTTTGGCCTGGCAGCAACTACCAGGACACAGAACATCACAGTGGGTGGCTACTACCCAGGAGTCATTGTGAGTGGATAACCCAACAATATAAAGTGCTGTCTGGCCTAGGCCTGCATGCTGTGAATCAAATGTCCAGTGTGGATGAAAAGGTAGATAGTTTTTTTCCTGTGTGCTGTTCCCACTCCTGTTCTATGATAAGCTTAATTACCACAGATCCATCCCTGAGTGGTGAATTTTCCCCGCATCCATTATTCAGCAAAGTGTCATTAGAGGCTGGGTGAGGCACGAGCTTATGGTCCATAGCTCTGTTTTCCTTACAGTCCTCAGCCTTTAGCATTCCGCACAAGGGAAGGAACAGATGAGTTGCTGCAACCTGGGGATGTTCACCCTACGTAAATACAAATACAGTTTCCTAGTTAGAGAAAAGGGTGTCATCTGTCTGCCCGTCTGTCTGGACAGCAAACACACAAACAAAGGTTGAGTGACTGTTTGTCATTATCCTTTCTCTTTTAGAGACTAGTCTCTTGTTTTCATGTACTCTGATCTGTGATAGTGGAAGTGTTGACAAATATGTTGTGAATATAACGGAAGCTGTGCTCCGAGCTTTACGTGTTTTTGGACCAGTCGTGAGTTCAACCTCATTCAATCCATCTATTGCATTTCAATCACTGCCAAAAGTGGCTCGGCACAGTCAGATGGTGCCAACATCCTAACTTCGACTTCCTGTCATTTCAGCTGGGCTTTGGCTCTTTTCTGGGAATCATCGGAGCTCATTTGATTGAGAACAAGAGGCAGATGGTAAGAGGATTTACATTACCTGTCTTTTTGTGATGGGTTCACTACATTATTATACAGCCCTGTGCAACTGCTGGACTCTAGCCAGAGGGAACACAGGCATGAAGCTGCCTGTGAGTCCCAGTTACCTCCAGACCCGGATAATGAGCGGCAGTTGCCATGTGAAGGTTTGGACGGTATACTGAAACAAGTATTCTGGGTTTAACATGAGATGTAGCCAGAAATAGCTAGGCGTAAGTGGAGGCGGGCAGATGTCCATGTTGGAATGTAAAGCAGGACCGGCAGACCATTCCTGAAATGAAGAATGAGTTTGCAGTGTGATATTCTTTACTTTCCCATAGCAAATCTTTTCACTCTCGAGTCTTATAGCCAGTGGTCGGGCGGAAGCAAGTGGTGCTTTCTGTTGTGAGTGTGACATAAAAGGGAAATTCATTTTATTTTTTTGGGAACAAGCTGGGTCTTCTTTTTTTTTTGAATCTTGCTTTTATTTTATTTTGTTCACCAGCTTTTGCTTTTATTTTATTTCATTCACCAGCTTCATCCGTATTACACTGGAAAGAACTTCACTGTGGCATCTTACAGGGTAGCTGAACATGACTGTCAAGACATGTTGCAGCAAACCCAGTTATCCCCAATTATCCAAACCAAATATTTGGAAGTGAAAATAAAAGTGTGAAAATGTCTACCGCAAATCTTCATTTATAGTAATACTCTAATGTATTGCTGTGCTACTTCCTGGTTGAGAAGTCGGTGATCGTGAGACATTTCTGACAATCCTAGTGCGACTAGGACTGTTTATGTGTGTCGTTGAAAAGACAGGCTTAAAGTTCGTGCTCGGTCGTCCTGTAAAATGCCATTGTAACCCTATCTTTGATAATGGGCCTGTGTCTTGAAAGCTCTAAAATGAGATAGCGAGCAACCAACGTGTCCTATGGCAAAACGTAGAAAAATAAGACGTTGAGTTTTTAAAAAAACGTGCACTTCCCATTAGTTAGCATTTCACAGAAAACATAATATTGTGTATAGTTTGACTAGCTGCTGTCCGCAAAGGCTAATAGATGTTACTACAAGTTCTGTCCTAACACAGTCACACTAAGTCTCATATACTCATATTTTCAACAAGTTAAAAAATCCATATTTTTCCACCTTTTTGATCATTTGAAATGCCAGAAACTATAGTTAGATCAATTTTGAAAGACTGCTAATTTTCATTGTTATAAGTTCTAATAGCAAGAACAGTCAATGTGATGAAGAGGGACGAGACTGCCCACTACCAACATATCTAAATTAAATTTTGCATCATGATGATAAGGCTACAAAATGTGATTATTTTGATTATCGATATCCATTATCAATGAATTATCTACTCTATAAAACGTCAAGAAACAATAGCAGATGCCTATTGCAAGTTCCCAGAGACCAAAGTGGTGTTTTACGACTGAGTCTGGAAAAAAACCAAAACCTAAAGTATTCATTTTATGAAGACCTGAGCAGGAGAAAAGTGAGTGTTTGTGAAGCTGTAACCAGTAAAATGTTTGGCATTTTCATTCCGTCTAAATCGATGGATCAATTGACGAAATTGCTATCAATTATTGTTCTGCTGACTTATTAATGAATCTATGGAGAGTTTCAGCACTGCTCCATTAGAGAGGTATCAAACCTCAGACCATCCATCCTTTCTATCATTCGCTGTCAGATTCCACATGTCTAAGTTCACTGTACCCGGCGAATGTGTTCTTGATAGTAACAGAAATGTGGGTGTAGACGGAGTATCTTGTCACAGTTGGCTCGTGAATCTGTTGCGTCTAGTGCACTCAGTGCACTCAATCTCTCCCTTCTGGTGAGGGTGGCTGCAGACAGGGTGGGGTGATGTGTAATTGAATACATGCCGTCTTTCATAGATGACTAGAAGGAATGGCTTCAAGGGGGTCAGGGGAACTGGAGAATCAAAGGTTGCGTTGTCTATAAAAGAGCTGGTCGTCATTACCAGCCATGAGACACAATTAGAGCTAGATGATGGCCGAATCACTCTATCATTGTTGTCATTTGGCTCTTCCACCTCACCTCGTCCATGGCCCATACGTATATAAAAATACACACACACACACACACACACACACACACACACTAAAATATCGTCCATCCTTTGGTCACCCAAACACTCAGCCACGTGGCATACGCACATAACTCCATGCTGGTACGGGATGAGCGCTGCATGTGTAGGTCAGTGAAGCAAGGCTAATTTGATGTGACTGACAGTGGACAACAACTTGCGCAGTACTGGAAAGAAAGAAAGATTCAATTTCCATAATCAGAGCACGTTATACTTAGCCTGGCTAGCTGTGCTAACTTTTCTCATGTGGGCCTCTAGAAATACAGCTACCCTGTTGCAGGCAGAGAGATGGAGGTGGCAGTCCCATCTCCACTGGTTGTTCTCTTTACCTCTTGTTTGTCTTTTGTATTACAGTTAGTGGCATCCATTGTGTTCATCAGCTTTGGAGTGGTGGCTGCCTTTTGCTGTGCTATTGTAGACGGAGTTTTTGCTGCGAGACACATTGTAAGTACAGTATCTCGTGAAACGATGACTTTATTAAGTTGCATGAATAAATCATAGATATTGATAACGGGGTTATCAGCTGACTTACTGCCAGCTCATTAATTTGAAAGCCATCCTTATAAACTCTTTGAACTCGATCAGTATCTTTGTGTCCATCTTGCCTCTCTACCGTTCAGATGCAGCAGGCTGTGGGTGTTACCCCACCCTCGGTCCCTGGTCGAAAAAAAAGGGAAATGATGTAATATTACATGCTCCACTCTAATGAATGGATAAGCATCAGCACATTGAATGTGTTGTCAAAAGTGCTCTGTGGAAAAAGCCCATTGAAGAGTGATAATGAATATCACAACCATTAGAATGGAACCGGGGAGAATAATAAAGTGGAGCATTTGCTACGAAACCATTCGTGGTTTTCAACTCAAAGAAGTGCACCATACCATGGATCGAGGGGCAGGAAGCATTAGGCCTTCATTGATAGTCAGGGTTTGAAAAAAAAAACACTTTAAAACTTATTACATCATGGATAGCACAAAAAAAGAAAGATTGGAAATACAAATAGAGGCAGTGTAGATGCATAATTAGTGTTGGCTGATTGTGATCTGTTGAGCACCGTTCTCATACTTGTTGTTTGACTTTGTTTTCTCTTTTCTTCTACCATGCTAGCCTAAAATAGCCCTAGAATGATGCGATGTGCATACGATGTGAGTAATGGTTGATCATTGCACTGCAGGACCTAAGGCCTTTGTATGCTGGTCGATGTGACTTCCACTCAAGTGAGACTTCGTCTGAGCGTGATGTAAGAAACATGTATATTGCGTTTGGTCCTCCGGTTCTAAGATGTAGAATTGAAATGTATTTATTTTGGATTATAACAAATCCCAGACCCACACTTTGGATTGGCATTTGTTGCTGTTGTGAACATTTGCTGAATGAAGATGTACACAGGGATGTCTGAGAGGTTAGGGGAATAGGGAGGTGATGGGATTTTTATTTGTTTTAACCCCAGGTACCCTGTCAGACATCTTCACGTATGTCCTGTAAGCTTCGTGTGAAGAGCAACACCTGTTACTGCTGTGACCTCTATAATTGTGGGAAGTGAGTATTGAACCGCATGCTGTGATGCCTCAGTGACTGATCTGGACCGCCTTGTTTTCCACAGAAGGAAGTACCTCCGAAACCAGAGAGGGCGCTGTGTTCTCTCAGCCGTGTTGCGTTACTTAGTTGGCTTGCACTTTCGATTTGTACTTTTGTGTTTGTTATTTCGTTTTATTTTGTGAGGTCACATGTATCAAAAAAGTATGGCTTTTGTTTTTACTTATTTTTCAGAGAGCACCCTCTTATTGGACTTCAGAATAAAGATGTTTTGAAAAAGTTTAGGAAATCATCCACGATTTGGAAGTAGGTCACTTTTTTCTAGCCCCGCGATAGCTGTTGTTGATCTACCCATGTTTATGTTTTTTCATTAATTAACCTTAGCAGTTGTGTAGCGATCAACTGTTTGACATAAAACCCGCCATGGTAATGTGTGGATTGGATGCCATCTTACCTGCATGTCCTGGCTCCTCTGGCTTTGGCTGACTGAAGGTCTGTCTCCATTCATGTCTCCCTCTTTGAAGCAACTGTCTTCATGGGTTTCTCTCCTGACATCTAGAGTGAAACTGTTAGCACTTTCATAGCCATATAGCCCATTTTCTATCAATCAAGACATTTTCACGTCTGTCCTGATTTAAAGATGCTCAATGTCTATCGGTATGAGTAATGTAAGCACGTCGCTCCAGTCTAAAACCATCGTGTAAGTGCATATCATCTTGTTATTGTGCATTCATGTGACTGTCCACCTGTGTCCTCCCCCTCCTGGATTAGCCGAGTAGAGATGATCGGAGGCTACCATGAGTACACGGACGTAAGGAGCTGCCAGGATGTGGTGCACCTCTACCATCTCCTATGGTCTGCCACCATCCTCAACATCATAGCTCTCTTCTTGGGCATCATCACGGCTGCAGTGCTGGGAGGCTTTAAGGACATGGTAAGTTTAAAAAAAATAATAATTAAAAACTAGCAAACGTTAAATAGCAGCTAAAAAGGATTTGCTGGATACTGGAAGGATGGATGGAGACTACACCAGTGAAAATCTATGTACATATGTCGGTGCAGCAGCTGCCCACGGGTCCTATACAATAGAATGGGTTGAATCCAGATAACATACCCATTTCTGCAGGGGTTGCCCTACCATCCGGCAACTCTTCACTGCAGCCCAGTACATATCTTAACTCTTCCCTAAACTCCACACAACAGTCTTCGTTCATCAATTTCCCTCAGCTGATCCTTGCCTCTCCCTTCACTCTCTTTCTCATATTGATCTCCAAAGTCATCCTACAGACCACCATCTAATTCTCCCTGACACCATCTCCTGACACCACCTTGCAGTCTCCAATCCTTTTCAGATGGCACCCACTGCATAAAATATAATCCACTTGTGTGCATGTTCCTCCACTCATATGTCACCTTGTGTTCCACCTTCTTGAAATATGTATTTACGACAGTCATTTCCATCCTTTTTGCAAAATCCATCACAATCTGTCCCTCCACATTCCTCCCGTTGGCACCACACATGTCCATCACCTCCTCAGCACTTCTGTTCCGTTGACCAACATGCCCGTTGAAGTCTGTTCCACTCACCACTCTCTCCTCCTTGGGTATATTCTCCACCACTTCATCCAAATGACTCATCACACCTTCAATTTCTGGCTTCATTCTCATCACTCTGTCCAACATTCTTCACTTCCAACACACCTTTGATTGACTTTTCCATCAGAATTACCCCTACCCCATTCTTCCTTCTATCAACACCATAGCAGAAGACTTATTCCCTTTCCACCTGGTCTCTTGTAAACACAATAAATCGACCTTCCTTCTCTCCATCGTATCAGCCATCTTTCTTCCTTTACCACTCATTTTGCCAACATTCAATGTTCCGAATCTCACCTCCACAATAGTGCCCTTTCTCTCCCGCTATCTCTGGACATGCCTTTCTCCTCTCATTCTCCATGCAATGGCAGCATCATTTGTGCTGTTGGTACTTGTTAGTAACCTGAGCCTCGACTGACCAGAATGGAAATTTGCTTTATGAGCCATATATTTCACCTGGCTAAGGTTTAACCCTGACACAACCTTCTTCATTGATTTGAGTTTGGGACCAGCACTAAGAATTCTAGTTCATCCTTAGTGGCTGGGTTAAGCATCAATGAGTTGAAGAAAACAACTCCAAATAGAAAGCCATAGTAGATGGGGGAAAAAGGGTGGAGGGCTCTAATACTGATAATTGTTCCCTTATCAGTACGGCAAGGGGACATTTTCACCCATCCTATTGCATAGGAGCAGTGAGCTGCCACCCCCTGGCGTCTGGAGAGCAGTTAGGGGTTTAGTGTCTTGCTCAAGGACACCTTGACATGCTTTCTGCAGGACCGGTGATTGAAATTGCAACCTTCCGATCACCAGATGACCGCTCTACCCACTGAGCTATGCTGTTGTCGATGTTCTTTATTGTAGAAGGTAGGATGAGGTTATGCAATAACAGCCTCAATGCTTAAAATGAGCCTGAAAACATCCAATGTTATGCTCGAGTCCTTTAATGACAGGTTTGTGACTGTGACCCTACATATACAAAAGTGCAGTGAGTGGATACACTAGAATACATAAAGTGCTATATAAGAAAGAACAAGTCCATTTACCATTTAGATCTTATCTTATGTCATTTTACTCCTTTTGTGTGTGTGTGTGTGTGTGACCATATTGTGTGTGAGATCATTTATGGCCTCTGTCTTTGTTTGATTTTTTTCGTGGCAGACTCCATCTCCTGCTTCAGATACATGTGAAGCAGAAGTCATCCCAGCCCCAGTCCTCTCTGAGCATCCAGCTCCCAGCACCTCCCTCGGTTCTTACTACAACACTGCCCCCTGCCTCCCGCCTTACACTGCCTATGACATACAGGTATAGCTGCTTCACCCTCCAGTGCTTTTAATGTGATGAATGGACTGAGTGGTCATGTTAGTATCCAAATGTTGAGCAATTCTCAGTGAAATTTAGAGAAGTGAAAAGTTAGCTATATTGTGAAACAGGTATGCTTTTCATAAACCAGCTTTAAGCAATCACACCATCTCTTTTGTGCACATTCAATTAATTCAGTGTGAGTATCGAGAAAAGTTGGAGGAACTTGAAGATTCAATTTCCATCATGTTTTATCTAATTACCTCTGTGAACGCCTCAGCCTTTCAGATTCAAGTGGACACAATAACTTTTTTTTCCAGTGTTCATATTCAAGGTTGTTTTTTTTAAAATGACAATATTGCTTTTATTTTCCGGTTCTCTCAACATATGGGATGGCATAGCTCAGTGGGTAGAGATGTCATCCGGTGATTGGAAGGTTGCAGGTTTGAGCCCCGCACCTGCTGAGAAGCATGTCTCAGTGTCCTTGAGCAACACACTCTTCTACCTGTTATGGACTCCTAACAGGTCCAGGATGTTTCCCAGCCATTCCCCCAATGAGCATTAGGTTAAGTTAAGTTCCAGTTCCCTGCAACCCAGCTTTGGATAAGTGGTCGATGACGGATGGATACATGGATATTTCTCTCAATATTACAGCTTCAAAATCTCCATGAAAATAGGTTATAGGAAGTGCAACAACGGTTTAGAAATGGATCGATGTCGTCTTCGTTTCCGGATGTGCAAAGTAACTCCTATTATGTTGAAACAGTGCAGATTCAATTGATCAGTGCTACTATAGAAGGACAATACATTAACAGCCTGCTGGTGCATAGAAGTAATACATTTCTTTCTTTTCCATAGGCTTCCAGTATGTTTCCTGACTCCTCAGGTCTGTCAGATGAGTCCCAGTCTGGAGCCAGCATGTGGCCTACTATGATCCCACCACAATATTCCCCTCCTTATTTCCCACCGGATGAGAAGCCCCCACCATACAGCCCCTAAGTCAGTTACTGGTAGAAAATGGCTGGCATCCAACCCTCTTTTGCCAGCTAGAATGGCAGAGTCTTAATTAGCTGTTTAGTTTTGTTTTGATACTGAATACCCAGTTTGAATGTAAGCTGCTACTGGCCTTTTCACTATCGTATCAGAGCAGCGACGTCAGCTGAGATATGTACAAACAGAAACAAGGGGGGAAGGAGTGAAAAAGAACACAAGTCACATTCACTGTGACTGTAAATGCCATTTATCAAAGCAGAAGGAATAAGGAGGTAGGCTGTGAAGACACACTTTCATCATGTATTCCAAGGATCATATCAGCCGGACCTGATGCACACTCCGCATACTCTGTCTGTGTATCGAGAGAGAGAGACAACTTCATCGATGCCAGGACTGTTTGCACATCTGCCTTAACACAAGCTGGCCCCCAGAGGCGTAACCTCTCCGTCACCTGGACTTTGAGCTGTGCATGTACAATCATCTCCTTCCAGCTCATGTTTATAAGGTTCACTTCATTTTACCAGAATGATGCCTCCAGTCTCATGTGGGTGCCATAATGGTCCTCGGAGTACATCATGTGAGGATGGTTGGTCAGTCACGTCTTGATCTCAAGTGCTGTGCACAGACCCTCACTTGGTATTAACACGATATTTGTTTGCTACTTTTATGTCCCTTATGTATCTACAAATTGGGCAGCTAGTTAACTAAGAACTGTAGAAACTTTTAGGCCCAAGCAGTTGCTGCTTTAGAAAGGATATAGGAATTCACTGCACATTATCAAAGGTGACGAGAGCTGTAATAGAGGTATTACATGCGTTTAACTTGTGCAGCAATGAGATGTACAGTTGTTGTTTTAGCACAACAAACAAGATACACATACCATAGATCTTAGCATCTAGTAACTATGATGGCCTCACCCACTTGATCAGATACACTTTGAATGATTGTGTAAAGGATTCTGCAGAGAAGTATTCATGGAATAGGTGCCTGAAGTTGTCTGTGGACAAGTTACACCATTACACTTTTAACCCTAATCATTGTGTTTTCACTGAATACCACTATGGGAATAAGCATTTGTGATCTCTCCATCTTGAAGTAACATTACACCAAAAACATTGAGTCTTAGTAACAAATAAACTGTAACCAGTCTGGATGCGAGGTAAAAACTTGGAAGCAATCTGTGCTGGTTTCATTGATATAGGATTGGGAAACTAAAGTCGTGGACTAAAATAATTTTTATTCCCCAATTTTTTTATATATATTAAAAAAAGAGAGAACTCATAGCAGCAGCCAAGACCTAGTCCATGTGTATGAAATCAGTCTTGCTAGCTTTAAAAGCTTCGTTTTAAGTTTGGGGATCACTTTCTCAGGGTTTAGGGTGTGCTAATGAAGTGTCCTCTTTTTCTCTACTATTAAAAAAGCTGTTTAACCAACATATTCTATTTCCCCCCATAATGCAGTAACACACTGTTGATAAGGCTAACATAATAGTGTTCTTAATTCATGGTTCTAGGAAGCACATTTAATCAGGAGGTTTTCCAATCACTTTTGTTAGTTTGGCTTTAGCATCATCCGTCTCCAGGCTGCACGTGTTCTGAAGTGGACGTGTTTGGCGATACTCATAAAACGAATTGGATATAATATGGCATTAAAAATGGACTAAGTTGAGAGTCTTTGTATTTTAAGATATATAGCTATACTTTTATTAATCCCCATGGGGAAATTCATCTTCTGCATTTAACGCATCCTATTGTATAGGAGCAGTGAACAGCTGTAGTGCCTGGGGACACACTCCAGTTTTTTTTCTCCCATTGCCTTGGTCAGGGATACAGGCAGGAGTATTCATCCTAACAGACATGTCTTTTTGATGCTGAGAGGGAACCAGAGTGCCCAGAGGAAAGCGACCCAGACACTGGAGGAACAGTCACACTCAACACAGGAAGGACATGGGAAAGCCTGGGGTTCAAACCCAGAACCTTCTTGCTGTGAGGCAATAGTTCCAACCCCTGAGCCACAGTGCTGCAGATAATATTACTCTTAACATACTGTCAAGACACAAGTTGGGAACCAAATCTCTAATTCCCATTACCCCAGCACAATATCAGAGTGCCAACACATTTGTTGGAGTTGTAAAATCAAACAATTCCTCACTCAGCATGATTCTCAAAAGAGGGCCAAACATACCCAGGTGTTATAGCTGTTGGGGGGCCTTGTGTGACATATAAACCCAAAATGGAATTTATTTTTGATTTATTATGTTACAACTGAGTTTTTACCAAGTACAAAAGGAAAGTGACCTCTATCCAGGTTAAAGTTAGGGTCATGTTTAAGTGTCGGTAACTAATAAATCAATGGTGACAGCATGGAGCATTACAGGGTTTCACATTAGGAGGTCTAGGTTTCCCTTGCTAATTTCTCTGATTTATTACACCATCAACTACACAGAATGAATCGATAACTGAATTCATCCTACATTGTACTGAAAGTGAAAGATTTAATACCACTCTTCGTGGCATGTGGTGAGAAACCACGGCTGCACTACATCCAAAATGTCGAGGGACCAAATACTCCAGACGTCGTTATTGCCTCGAACTCATTACTAACACTATGTACAACAGACAAATGCTTGACACAAATACAGTGAGCAGTAAAATAAAAACATGCTTGTTGATAGCACTATATTGAAATAAGGGAATGAGTCATTTATTCAAGAGCTGACATCCATGCCAACAAGTACTGATTAAAGAGTAAACACTGATGACAGGACGAGAGCCATTTTACAATGACTTTATTTTGCCAAGCACTAAAGACCTAATAAATAACATTTGAAAAGGAAATGTTGAAGTAGAAAAGGCTTTAAGCAC
>OMLC01043558.1:4791-15504 GCA_900302585.1 Regalecus glesne
AGTGTTTTAGTAAAATTGACAAGATTATCATTTAAACTGAGCACCGAGCTTTTCCTCAGCTCTGGATTACCGGGCCCACCCCCTCTGCAGTGCATTGACCAGTTCTTTGAAGAAGAAAAAAAGCTTAACTTTAAAGTTTAAACCATCAAACTAAGAATCTGCTACTGGTAATACCAGTTTCATGTGCGATGTAGGAGGTGGCATAGCTCTGGGGACAGGTCGGTCGTCTAATCAAAGATCAGTGATTTGATTCCTGACACTTGCAGAATGTGTGTGTCACACTGAACAACTCTCTGAGCTGTGGTTATTCACTGCTCCTATACAGCAGGATGGGTTAAATGCAGACGAGAGAGATTTTCTTGAGTTTTCTTTATTGCATAGTCTGTTCTCCATCCATCACCCAAGTTAATCACAGCTGAGCTGTTGTCACAAACCTGTGATTAGAATAAGCTTGTATAGCCGAGTCATCTGACCAAAACACTCCAGACAGTCACAAACAAGAGAAATAAATACAGGTCATCCTGTAGTGCAATCAGACATCAATCTTTCTGGATTCCCTGAAGTATAAGATTCAAAGTTATTCCAAATGGCCTAAAAAATTCACAATCAACAGCCGCCAAGCACTGGTTAAAAACAGAAAGTAGCTTCAACTGGAGTAGTTTTAACCCAATGCACATTATAAAATGCATAGTATGTACAAGGAGCACAAGGGGACTCATTTCAACATTAATCTACATTTAGGCTTCAATATTAAAGAGGAAGGGTCAATTTAAATAATACCATCAGTCAGGTGCCTGAGGCCTCACTGGGAAAAAGTACCACGGTCATTTTGGTTTAAGACGGGCTTCACCCTTTTGTTCTTTGGCGATTCTGAAAAGGCACAACGCATCACATGTATACATGGATGCAAACTTGGGCTGGAACGATCATTTCATGGCATATTCGACAAAAGGTTATGTACAATACGTGCGATGGGAAAAGTGAAGAGTTTGGAACTTTGTTCAGCTCCAACCCCACATACCGGGAAGCTCATTTGACCGAGTTGTCTACGTGTCTTTAAAATCTCTGTAAAAATGGTTACCAGACATCGCAGAGTACTTCCGCCAGTAACTTGGTGAGTGGTGCACACTGTGCATTTGTTAGTAACTGCTTCACAACCATTCACATAGCTGCCTATGGTTAGCATAAGAAGACAAACATTCAAATCGCACAAACAAGTTAAACAAATTTTCCGGAAAAAAATTCCAAGTATACGGGAAAACTATGATCAGAACACAAACCACAACCGTACTCGTTTGCATTCCTTTATGATTTGACCAGTTTGAAGCCTTGTCCCGTGTCCAGTACAGCTGGTGGGAACCAGTTCAGTTTGACCCTCTTGAGACACCGCAGGCAGATGCTGCAGGCCCACAGCAGGTTCAGGCCTCCGCACCACAGCTGCAGCTGGACCACTGGGTATGTGACTCGTGGGAAGTACTTCCTCCAGTGTTTGGTGACATCACTTCCTGTCGGAAGGTGCAGTGTGTAGTCGCTCCAGTGCTTGGAGATGCCATAGATGGCTGAGACCGCCCTGCCCCTCTCTGACCACCGGATGCTGCTGTCAGTGTTGCAGTTAAACTCCACCCACTCGGCAGTGAAGTCCCCAAGCTGTGGGGCATCCTGGACTTCAGGGTCTGTCAATCGTGCAAGCTCTGCCCCCTGTACAGCCACATACAGATCCTCCACTCTCCTGACTTCTCTCACCCACGGCATCGAGTAGTCACAATCCAGAACCAGGATGAGGCGGGAACTGAAGTCAGCATTCTTTTCTTTCCACCATTCCAGAATCTGGTCTAGGCGGAGAACATCTCCACCTAATGGCCACCACAGAAAACAGCCAAAGTTAGTCAGACAGGAAACTCTTGCCATCATTTTTGTACTAATAATTTTATCTAATGGTGCCATTCTTGACATTCAAGATCACCATTCAGAAAACACATTAAATAAAGCTGATAAAATATCAGTAAATCATAAATAAAACGATAAACAACAGATGGGGGATGGAGTTCCACGGCCTAGGAGAAACCCCTGGCCC
The DNA here is from genome assembly GCA_900302585.1 of Regalecus glesne. Classification (NCBI taxonomy): domain Eukaryota; kingdom Metazoa; phylum Chordata; class Actinopteri; order Lampriformes; family Regalecidae; genus Regalecus; species Regalecus glesne. The sequence continues at coordinate 6,866 of OMLC01043558.1, forward strand.
CCCTCGTGCTGAGGTTGATGGCTGATGGTGCCAATAGACCTGTTGGTGATGATGGCAGGGAGCAAGAGTGAGTGAAGGTGTGAAGGAGGTCTGTGAGATCAGCAGGGGCAAGACAATGAAGAGCTTTGAGTGTTAATAATATATAGACATGGCTTGACCCTGAACCTATCCAGTCAGGATGTCTATGTCTCTAACCTGCCAGCGCCCACTCGCCAGAGCGGTGTGTGTGCCCACTGTAGAAGATCATGTAGGTGTCATGTCGCGGCCCATCAGCCGTGCGGAGCTCCAGGAAAGCTTTGAGTTTGGTCTGGAGGGCCTCCAGAGTCATGCCGCTGGTTGAGTAGTCACAGCCGAAACTCTCAATCAGGTGGTGGGCAAAGAAACGCTGCACGTTGTTCAGCATGCTGGTGGAGCGCAGGTTTAACTCCCGCACTTGATCCGGAGGCAGCAGCATGGGCTGCCCATCAGGACTACAAGGGCAGAGAAAGAGTAGGAATTGGTTTTTAAAATAAGAATTATAACACATTACATACAAGCTTGCTTGACCTTGTTTTTGTCACAATCTAGTGTCTGGTAAATGGCAAAGTTTAAGGGGTACCATTTATTTCTTCCTGATAACATTAGAACATTAGACCTTGTTGTGACTTTTGGCTATACAAAGACAGAAGAGATGTTGAAACTACACGTCTTCTGAATGGCACTCTTTTCCATGTCCTGCTAATTCACTAAGTTCAAGAACATTTTCTGTGAGTGGTAATTTCCCACTATGAGCACACTTCTCTGTTTCTTACCTGCAGTAGTTGGTGGGGACTACCATGGCGTAGCCCACACAGGTTCCTCCCAGGCAGTTGGCGAGCTCGTGGAAAAGTCCGTGAAACAGGGACTCCAGGGGAAGGACCAATAGAAACATGCTCACAAAGACACTGCTGGATGACTGAGAAACACATTTACAACAAAGTTGGTTCTAAGGTCAGTTTTGTCTTACGCTAAAATGTTACTGGAATTGAGTCCCGTGTATGTCGATATTTAAATTAATTTTACGGTTATTTGCCACTTGACATAGGCTGGTGGAATTTGTTCTCTGCATTCTAACCCATCCTATTGTATAGGAGCAGTGAACTGCCACCATGTGGTGCTCGGGGAGCAGTTAGGGGTTCAGTGTCTTGCTCCAGGACACCTTGATATGCTTTGTGCAGGACCGGGGATCAAACCTGCAGCTTTCCAATCACCGGATGACTGCTCTATCCACTGAGCTATGTTGCCCCCTAATTAAGGATAACTACTTTAAATTACTTGATCAAATTTAGACCATTTAGCCTGACCTCGAATCTGTTCTTATGACTTCATGTGTTTTGCTCACTCTGCATCCTTTAGAACTTATTTTAACTCCGTTTTGATAAACATCTTATGATGGAAGACCATTATGTGTGTTCCATGCTTTACATGTAATGCAGTGCACACTGCTGAAGAGCCCTACCTGCCATGAGACAGCAGCAAAGAAGATGGTTGACACAAGTGTGAAGAGCAACAGGCGTTCAGAGATGATGCAGAAGTGCCTCATTCCCTTAGAGGCCATGACCTTGTCCAGGTTGCTGATCCCTGACCCCTGGGTCATGCAAACCCTCTGACAGTCACTGAGTTTGGTGTGAAAGCCCCACACTGTGATGCCAAAAACTGTGTGGCAAATGGCCCAGAAGAGCCCGCAGAGCACAAAGGCCGGTACCATCAGATACCACTGGTTGAGGTCTATGAGCTTCAGAACAGCCAGTCCAAAAAACATCAACTCCATCACCAGCAAAGGTACAAGGGAGAGCCTGCGCCACAGCCCACGCCAAACCAGAAAAGGCTGCCAGCGCTCCGTCACTGACAAGCCACTGAAATACACATCCAGCAGGGGGTCACAGATAAGCTGGCTGAAGAAGCAGGCAAGGGCATAGGGGTTGGTGGAGATGTCCAGGGCCTTGAAGAACAACACTCCAGTGATGACAGCGAAACAGACCAAAATGGGCAGAGCCAGGAGAGCCTTCATCCGGAGGGCCACCATTAACGTGGCCAGCGCCCCAACCAGCACCATCACACTCATTGATATGTGAAACAGCAGAGCCATGCTGGCGATGGCAAAACCTGCCAGTTCCAGGAACTCAGCCGAGGTGAGGAATGCAGGGCGGTATCTGGTACACCCACACACTCTCTCTAACATGGCCCACAGTGTCCTTAGAACCACACTTGCCAGCAACATGTAGTTAGTCGCCTGCTCCTTGACATCACCTTTGATGGCGTGGCCATTTAAGAAACATAGCAGACCCAACAAAAACCCAAACCACAAGTGGAGGATACTTGAGCTGATTTTCTCCATGTCAAAATAGTAGTACAGTATACTTGCTATCCCAAGGACAAATAGAGCCAAGAGAAAGATGATCAGGATCATGGACTCTGCGGTCTTTTCCCATCGTACATACAGCCCCAGGCACAAGGCCACCAGCAGGTTCAGGCTGGACAGATAGCCAAGGAAGCGGACAGACGACCACATGCTGATCTCTCCGTTGACCTCCTCCATCCGGGTCATGGCTGCATAAAGGCAGTGGCTGACCCAGTAGCGCACAGAGCGACACATGTCAGACACCTGCGGTCCAGTATAAAAAAATGTAATAATCACAAGTCGGTATATACTTGTTTCACCCTATAATCACAACTGCGTCCCAGACGGTTCGTACTTCACGTCCTCAGACAAATCCACATAGAATGAATGTTGATGAACAATGTCCTCTATCTCTCAGCTCTGGGATCCAGAAGAAAAATCATCGGTGAGGAAGACTGGAGAGCGATGAAGAAGAGCATCGAAGGAGGGAATCATCTTTCAGGACACAGCGGAGCAAACATTGCAGTGAGTTTCAATAATCACTCAACGAGACACATGAGGAACTGACGTTACAGTGAAATAATGTCAAATATATGAATTATGAGGTGTATGGTACCCCATAAAGACGTCTTTATGCCTTGACAAATTATTCGATGCCGAGATTTCATAGATTCACCTCTGTTGTGAGACTGGCTAACCAACACTGATGGATTTACCGGTCAGATTAGCATAGATGGCTAACCGTTTGACAGAATATTGTTTAGGGAAGTTGCTGCGTTTTCATCTGACGTCCGGTAGTGTTTGATGATAGACAACGTGAAGCGCCCCCGGCCCAGCCCCGAAGAAGGCAAACTGCATGTTAGTTTAAAAGTTTGCCACTCCATGGAAAAGTTTTGGTCAGATGACGGCCGCCATGATCTGAGAAACTACGGCGAAGGCACAGGGTCAGCGCGCGTCGCGAACAGGAAGTGGTGTGTTGGCTTCTTCCTTTGTTTTTTCAGTGGTTGGCAAACGTCTTCCCGGTGCACTACTGCCTCTGATTGGCATACCCTATTATTACCCTAACCAATCTCACCCCTAAACCTAGCCAACCCAACCAACGAGTACTAGTACAACGATGTCTTTCTCAAGGACACTAAAGCCACCTTTCTTTTGATGAAAATTAGCCTGGTGGCTAAATCTGGCATATTTACATTCTAAATGTTCATTAGTATGCACTTTGCATATAAAGTAGATAATAATAATACTAATAATACTAATAATTATTATTAGTATTATTATTACAGCTTTGGGGTTGATGGTAGAGCATGCATTTTGTGAACTGATGAACCAGAGGCTGTGGGTTCAAACCCACTGTGGGGTGTTAGGAAGGATACCGGCCTTAATCCCCCCCCCAAACTCCAACTACTCTGTGTCCAACTCCAATCTCTGTGTCCACCCCAACAACATGGGGATTAATCATGACACAATGAATTGGACCAATCATACATCTTATAATGTCATTATAATTCTGTTATCCTCTCTATGTTATATTCTGTACGTTATATTTTATTCTGTATACACAACATCCATTGCACATGTATGTCTTGGAAGAGAGATCCCTCCTCTGGTGCTCTCCCTGTTAAGCCAATCATAGGCAGAGTAGGGCGGCTCATGGCTTCAACATTCTCTGTGACCAGGGATACAAATCAGGGAGCTTGTCAACTTCTCAAATCTGTGGCACCTCCTTTTGGTAGTGTTAAGCATGGTGGCATGATGAGGATAAGTAGAGGACACCATTATAAATGGGGAAGGTGTAACTTTTATACTCATGAAGACAAATTCAAACAGACCAAATGACCATACAGACACCATTCACATTTAAATTCATTTATAAAAGATGAACACGACCATACTACAAGCACATGTTGTTCAGCATCATCAGTGTCCTTCATACTGAATCACCTGAAGAACCCTCATGCAAATGGACCAAAAGCAAACCTGGAAGACAAATGCACCTATTTATTTCAAACAACACTATTTTGAATACAGAAGGTCTGCACTGATGATGTGGGTGTTTCTGTTAGTATCTGTAAAGGAGTAAAATCACTGAGAAGACTGTTTTAAGCTGAACGATATGAAGAGTGGCAGCAACACAGACTGAAAACCTGGTGTGAATATTGGCTGAAAACCAGTAAGACTATGTAGAATCTGAAGGATTGTGCACACCGTTTGGCAAAGGAAGCTTGTTTGAGTTCTTATTCCAGGGCTGTGAAAATGTGTTAATTCCAAAGAAGGCACATTTATATGACTGATATTGTAATATTGTGGACCCATTGTATGGCTGTGAAGCAAAGACAAATAAGAAATTGATCCAGTTTGTGACACATCCCGGGATCAAAAAAACAATAAAGTGCCACCGGCAAAAAAAACCACATGTCATTCAGGAACACACACCTCCATTCACACGCAGTAATTCTGAACACATCCACAGATTTCCAACATTCAGCTGACACGATGAAACACGTGTAACATCTGAGGTCCTAGTGTGATCTGGTCAAACCTCCCCTGGCAGGAGATCCAGCACATCCAGACAAGGTCTAACTTGATATTGCTCGGATGCACTTCACCCCCTCTGAGCCTGCATATGGCAGACCAGCATGTTAGTGCAAACCCCGCGGTCGAGGCAGATTATTTCCTTATGGAGATATCTTATCAAAAATATTTGAGAGGCCAGAAAACAAGTAGAGACTGTTGTGTTTTTGAGAGCAGAGATATAAAATGGGTGTGAAGGATATGTTAAGCTCTTTAGATCGTGGCCTTGGTCAAATGAAATACTGTCTTGTGGAGACATAACTTGTCTTTTCCCATCCGACTACGACCGGGACTTAAAAAACTACAGTGGAAAACATCAGAGCAGTATGAACACGGAGATGAGAGCGATACCTAGCATGACACACTCGTACCTTGTTAAACGTCAGCTGAACATTAGTAAACCTACTGCACCCTCCTATTGCTATGTTCAGAGGTTTGAAATACTACAAATTACTATTGTAAAAGATACACAAACCACTCGCGGGACGTCAGGCTAGAATGGCGTCGCTGCGCCTTACACCAGGCAGCACCCATGACCGTTATGTACAGGGTCTGTAAAGCTTTTTTTGTATTGTTTCTGGAAAAGTAGATGCACATGGAGAATCTCAGAAAGGGGTCTAGCTGCATGACTGTGACAGAAGCATGAGTAATGATCCTTCCATTTCAATCTCTTGTTTTTGGCTTTCATAGGAAGACGCAGCCTGCCACGCTGAGGTGGAGAGAAGATGGTTGGATCCATCCGTTACAGACAGTTGATGGGAAGATGGTTTGGAAATTAAGGAATGGGGCATCAAGAGGTCATTTGACTTTCCAGCTTTTACAAAAACCCTGCCTACTTATCAAAATATATCCATCTGTGTGTGTGTTCTGTATGTGTGTGTATGTGTGTATCTGTATGGGTGGCCATAAGAAAGATATCTGACTTTTGTAAACTTATTCCTTTCACTTTGTGCAAATTGCATTTTTTCAGGGGGGAGAGAAGAGGAGAGGGAGGAGATCGCGAAGGGGACATTTGGCAGCACAGCAACTTGGGGGAGAACTCTGGCTGGTTTTCTCTGTCGTTTTCGTTCTTTTCCCATCTAGCTCTGAAGCAGGATGGGGTCCTCCAGCTCGTGGAAGCCAGGTACAGAGCTTCCCTGGCTCTCTCCGGAGTCTGAATCATACGGCGTGTCTGGAAGCTCCGTGAAGCCCCAGGCCAGCTGGTCGTCCTCAAAGTCGGAGCGTGGCTGCACGGGGACATCGGCATAGTCCTCCTCCTCTTCGTGGGAGTGGAAGTCCTGCGGGATGTAGAGCATCTCGGGGTAGTTGCGTGACACCAGGTCACTGGTGGTCGCCACTGACACCTTGCGGAAAGCGATGAGGTGCATGTGGGAGAACTTGATGTACTTGTAGCGCTTGAAGCCCAGTGACTCCACAGCCACACGCCAGCTGCGCATCATGAGGGCATGTCGGTTCTGGTGGGAGGAGTCGGGTGTGATGATGAGCAGGAGACCGTGTAGCTCCAGCAGCTCGTGGGCCTTCTTGCAGCAGATCCAGCGCTGGTAGGGTGAGGGGAAGTAGGAAAGGAGCAGGGAGAAGACCACCACGTGAAACAGCTGAGCAGGCAGGACATCGATGGGGTTGTGCAGCTGGCGGAGGAAGGCCTCCACAGCATCGCCTGCTAGCTGGAGAGGCTGCTGCAGCTGCAGGTTGAGGAAGTCACACTTGTAGACACTCTGTAAGGAGAGAGACCCCCAACATGTTACAGGAGTGTCCCAGCACTAATGGTGACTTTATAATGGTTATGCTGGTCTTTCACCTGTTTGACTTATCTGAAAGCAGCAGTGAAATGTTAGCAGTTTTATATTCTGCTTTCTGCTCGTTGATGCCACAGTGACATGACTGGACCTGTGACTCATTTCCTGGTGTTGGGAAAATCCTGTTTTAAACAACCTGGATCTTATTTTCATGGTGGTTTATTATATGGACAGGGCCTATTAATGAACATGCAGAATGTAAATACGCCAGATTCAGTGACCTGGCTAATTTTCATCTGTTGTTAGGGTTCAGTGTTTTGCTCAAGGACACTTCAAAATGCTTTCTAAAGGAAGTGGAGATCGAACCACCAATCTTCTGACTACTGGATGACCACCCTGCCTCCTGAGCTATATTGCCCCCCAGGGTTTTTCATCATACATGTCATTTAGGACATCAGTCCCATAGCTCGGGAGGTAGGGGAGTCCTCTAGTAGTCAGAAGATTGGTGGTTTGAGCCCCAGTCTCTGCAGAAAGTGTGTCAAGATGTCCTTGAGCAAGGCAGGAAACCCCCAAGTGCCCAACCCTGGAGATAGAATGACCATCTGTCCAGGGACCCCCCGCCTATTGTCCAATGAGTGCTGGACTAGGCTCCAGCTTTAGTCCACTACCCATTCTTCAGATACGTGGTTGAGGATGGGTCATTTTACTGTCTGGCTTCCTTGACTAGATTTCAACACAGGACCCCTGCTGGACTCCGTTTCAAATCAGGGTCTTCTGAGGAAACTGAGCAGGAGTGTTAAACCTGCTCTTACTACCATGAACCCACCCAGTCCCTCAGAGGTAGGACTGTCTTCATGACTGTTGCTGTCTTCTCTCTCGCACTGGCCTGGTGGGCTATGGATGGTTGGTGCTACCTATGGTATTACCAGTAATGTCACCCACCATGAAGGTACTGGACATTTTAAATGACAACTCAATTTTCTGAGGTTGTCATCTCTAAATATGCAGTTTAGATAAGTGGATTGCTGTACAGGCTTTCCCAATTTTGATTAGACTTGCTATTGCCCCATAAGAGGGTGAAATAAAGCTGTTGAAAAGTGGTATAACAGACATGCACAAAGGCAGAAACTAGGACGTGTGCAGGTTGTTCCAAAGAGAAACGGCCTTCAGTTCAGAGTTGATGTTAAATAGGATTTTAAAATTCATAGCAACCGTTGATGACAATAACTCCTACCTCGACCGCAGGCACTATGTCAATACCAACTGTCAGGAACTCATCAAACCTCAGGAAAGGGTTGAAGCAGCTTCCCACATCCAGAAGCCGCATTTTCCCAAACTGAGAGACTGAACTGCAAGAGAGATGAGAACAAGATGCAAGTAGCCGTCAGCTTGACCCTGGAAGCCAGTGTGATTAAAACACAAGATAAGCAGGGGACAGGGGTGCACTGAGGGCAACCGGGTCTCACTTACCCAGGAACAACACTCTCTGGCTGGTCAATCAGATACGCTCCAGCTAGACCCGTGGCAAGCCTGGCTCTTTTCTCATCCTTCTCCAACATTCTCCTCATCCCACCATGCAGGAAGTATTCCTGACAAACACTGTGTGGAGAGAGACAGAGAGACAGAGAGACAGAGAGAGAGAGACAGACAGAGAGAGACAGAGACAGACAGAGAGAGAGGGAGAGAGAGAGAGAGACAGAGAGAGAGAGAGAGACAGAGAGAGAGAGAGAGAGAGAGAGACAGACAGAGAGAGACAGAGAGAGAGAGAGAGACAGGGTTGTGGTGCCGGGGGATAAAATACTGTCAGGACAATCATACTAAATTTCACATAACAGTGACATCATCATATCTGCTAACTGATGCAGCCGCTCATGTTTCAGAATCCAATCAAGGTTCATCACATTGAAGTGTTTGGTAATGTAAAGAACAGCACCGGTCCAAAACCAGTGTAGCAGTAACTCGGATCTGAG
>OMLC01043561.1:0-12199 GCA_900302585.1 Regalecus glesne
TAAGGAAAGCACTAGCTGAGGGCAGCGTGCTCAACAAATAAGGAGCAAAGTAATCCAATATTCATTCAAGTGATCTCTGCCAATCTTGGACAGTACAAGCCTGTTTCATCCTTCAAGCAACCAAGCAAGCTGCCAAACAAGCCCAACAACAAAGGACATGTCATACATATTTCCATTCTTGACGTGATCAACTGTGCCTGATACAGCCCCTCCCCACGCCACGCTGAACACGTAACTTAAGTAACATGACGTAAGGCAATGGAAGTACACATTCCTTATATGTCCTTTGTTGTTTGGCTCACATGGCAGCTGATGATTGGGTGAAGTATGAAACAGGCTTATGCTGGCCAAGATTGGAAGAAAGCACTTGAATTATTAAATTAAACATGGCTTAATGAGACAAATATTCAGGACGGTGCAAGTTTCAACCCCACGCTCTGTTTTTTGACCTCACCCTGGCCACTGACATTGAGTGCTGGGACCTGAAGTTGAGTTTGTCACACTATCCAGACATTGACATTGCAAATTGAGTCAAGAGATAATGGCCTAACAAAGGATGGCTGTAAAAATCATGATCGTTACGCTGGAGAGGCAGTCTGCTGAGGCCAGTACAGCCAGCTAGTAAGGTGCATGTACAGCTTGCTTACTGCATCAGGGTATAAACTCCCAGGACTCTATTTATCCCTTCAGAACAAGCCAGTTTCCACTCTCACAACCTTTTGTGCAAGAGTAATTCCTTCTTATCTTGTCCAGGTTTTTATCTGCTGAGGCAAATATAGAAAAAAAAGACCCCCAAAAATCCCCTATCTTCAATTATGAGCATAATCAATTGGTTCTGATCTATAGAAATGCCGAGTAAGATGTCGAATTGTGGTGACTGTGTATAAATAAAGCTTTTTAAAAACCCACTACAACACAGGACAAGCCCTTGAAACAGGAAAGCTCAGGATGGCTCAGTCTCTCTTTATCTCTACACACTTCCTCTAATTTTCCCTCTACCAATACACATACTGTGACCATTTTATTATCTTTGCAAAATCCAGAGACCCTCATTGACTTACATGTCCCCCTTTCTTCTCCCGCATCCTCTCGTCTACCTGAGTGTCCATCCAGAGCCTTACAGAGGAGACCCTCAACTGGGCTGAGAACTGCACACAACCCTGGGAAGAGGCTCCGAGTTAGGATTGGCCATTTAACTCATTTACTGGAAAGGTAATTCCTTCATTAAATGCCTCATGGCGCATAGACAGTATTGTTAATAAAACAGTCAATTCAACAACATTGTGCTTCAACTTATTTCATAAAAAGGATGCCCTGTTTCTGGGAGCACACACAGATGGAGAAACAAAGAGGGAGCAGAGGACCAGGTTCACCTTTTCCACTCCCAGTCTCTCAGCGCCGAACTGAGCTCACAGGGGAGAGGGAGGTCGGTTGTTTGCATCGCTCTTTACAGTCTCCCAATGGGGGTAAAGGGAGGGCCAGGGAAGTGGGGTGAGGAGGAGGAGGGGAATTTGGGGTAAAGATGGCCTGGGTGGAATTGGCAGATGACACACCTGCCCATGCACCAATCATGGCAGGGAGGCTCTGGTTGCGTCTTAGCCCATCCAATAGGCTTCCTCCACTTGCTGCCACAAAGGTGGAGGAATCTTGGCGGAGGGGTGGAGCCTTGGACTCTCCGCTCTGTAGGACAGTGGCAAAACCCAGCCTGCACAGCCTCTCCACCAGGCTGACAGAGGCTGTGTCATGGTGGGTTTGGGCAGATTTCCCTGCAGGGGATAAGTCCAGGGCTGCATTCTTTTGTAAGGGACTTGGTAGGTCTGGACGCGGTGCACGTCCTAAATTCAACCCATACACATCCTGGAGGAAAAGCTCAGCTGGCCGCGAAGCCAGGAAGTTATCAGCTGGGACACAGCCTGACTCAAAGGGCACAGGGGAGGGGGCAGGTGACTGTGAGGGGGAGTTGGGAGGTGTGTTAGGGAAGAGATGGAAGAGTGGCTGCCTGGTGGCCAGTTTGGGTGGCCTAGGGGGTTTGTCTGTAGAGACCTGTGCAGAAATGCCCTTCTCAAGCACCAGCTTTGCCAGTCCACTTGGGGGCACAGTAGAGCGGTGTGGAGGGAACGAGTCGCCCAGACTCAGTCTACAGGGGGTCACCGGTGTGCTGGGGCCTGTCCTCATGGAGCTGGGGGTGTAGGTTGAGATTGGGTGCTTGGAGTAAGAACTTCAACCAGGAGAGAAAAGAAGTGTGACATTAGGCACAAGTTGGCAAATACACTTCCTTAACACTGACTGCTGCTATGGACACTTCAGTCATCCAGTGAACCACCACTCCAAACTCTCTACATTACCTCTCAAACAGGACTTAAATCAACCTGACTAGAAAAGTGTCAACCGGGCTGAAGAGCAAAACTGTTGATAAACTGCTCTAAAGGCTCGAACATTCCACGCAGAGACTGAGAGAGGCCCGTTCCATGTGACCACCGGTCCCCACGCTGTGGGCTAGACATGGACTCAGAGGGAGCTTGGGGGACCAGGGCCGGATGGTTCAAACACAGACCATATATATCTTTATTAAAAGTATTTACCTGAGACTGAGACAGCATTTGGAAACTTTGTGTCTTGTCTCTAAGGTATAACATGTCGATGGGGAAACAACATTTTCTCCACTGAGACGCTAACATTTCTAATTTTAACACAAAGCTGTCATGGATGGAAAGTTGCACAGTCATGTAACACAACTGGCCTAGCTGGCTCAGATGGATCACAACTTAAATGTTCTCAGACTTGCAACTGCTTACAGTCACAGCTGCACAAGGCCCGTTTCTGTCTTGTTTGATAGGAACATGTGGACTCCAGTGTAAACTTCCTCTTACCCCTTTTGAACATGTAATATTTCATTTGTGCTGTTCAGGATCATTTCCTTTTGGAGTTTTTTGTGTATGTTTATTGTTCATTTCAATCTAATGTAATTATTGTATTAGTTTTATGTGGTTTTAGTTTCTTTTCTCAAGTTCTCAAAATAAATCAAATCAAATGGGAATAATCTAGTGCAGTGGTCTCCAATCCTACTCCTGGCGGGCTGCCATGCTGCCAGTTGTCACTCCATACTTCACACACCTAACTCTGCTGACCAAGGCCTTCATTGAATGGGATGTGTTAAATCAGGATTGGAGAGGAAACCGATACCTGCTATCTAGATAGCAATGTAATCTACATAATCTAAATAGCTGCTGTCTACTCCTACCTTCTGTTGCTACCCTGCTGTTCTCCTCTGCAATATAAACAGACGTATGGTGTTACGTTCTCTTAGGACTGGGTCCTTCCTGCTTAATGGTGGAAAAGGGAAGGTTACCTGGAGATGACCTGTGTGATGTCACTGGGATGCAGAATGCGGCAGGTGGTGATGGTGTAGGTGGAGAATGTAGAACTCTGGCACTTCCCTGGGATGTGGACTGGACACAAAAGATATGCACATACTAAAACAGTCTTACCCATCTAGAGCATTAATATATTTGCTGTACACTACAGGCTGGGATGTCCCATTATATATCTCCCCAAATCTAAACACGGTGGGTAAGAGTTTATCAAGAGTTTACCGGAGGATGATAACGATGATGTTGTGGAGAGGCCATTTCTGTTCTCTGGTTGGCTGGGAGCTGGAGAGGCCACGGGGATGGGCTGTACTGATAAACTGGGCATCTTGCTGACATAACAAGGTCCAGAGGTAAAGGAGAGATCAGACCTAGCACAGGAGGTATTGACAGCTGGCTGAGTCCATAGGTTGGGAGAGAGGGGTGGGAGGAGGAATGGTGACCCTATAGGCTTTTTTTGATTTTTCTCCTCTGGTGTGGATGAAAAATGTGCCTCGAAGGTAATACCCCCTTCATCATCCTCTTCCACGGCATCTCCTGCTGCACACTCCTCCAAGGCCCTGTGCATCCTCCCTCTGTGCTCTTCATCCTCCTCATCCTCCTCAAGGTCTGTAAGGCGGTAAATGGCATCCTGGGGCAATGGGCGGAAACCTTTGGTCACCACTCCAGGATGGAGGTCCAGAATGGTCCCCAGATGGGGCTTAGCTAGTTGCTGCCAGTGGTGGAGGGTCAGTGAGCCTAACAAGGCAAAGAGAAAAACACAATACTTAATAATAGTAATAGAGGTTAGTTGATATATCTATCTGATGTGACTATTAAATTCTATTGAATAATCGATAAATAATAAATAACTCTTTATTCATTCAATCAATAATAATCAAATAATTAACATGCATCTATTATAAATAATTATGTACCATTTATTATTGATATATCTATCTGATGTGGCTATTAATTTCTATTGAAATGTAGCTATGAACTAATCACTTTACTGGGCCCCAGTATGACACATTTTTAATTCTGAACCACCAGAAGTCAGAAACACAAAGCTAGACCAGCAACCAGACATTTTTACTTGGAGTGATTTCTCGCCTCTATCCTACCCTTTGGAACAGAAAGCTGTCCCATATCCAAATCAAGGTTATCTGGATCTTGCTTTACTTTGTCCATCTCAGCCTTCAGTTGCTCTTGGCTTTTAGAAAATAATCAATTTCTTTTACATATTTTAGGAATATTAAAAAGCATTGCTGTGTTTCAGTTTAGAGTTTTGTCAAACTAACCTATGTCAAAGTTCAGTGGCGTACTAGCCTCTAGCCCACATATCAAACTGCCGATAGCCACTCCAATGGAGCAGAGGACTGAGACTGCTTCAACGCTAGCAGGTGTGAACATTTGTGACAGGAGGAATGTAAAGATGGCTTGGTCTGAGAAAGAATTTGGTAACTAGCAAACATTCTCTGGATCAAAATTTAACAAATACACTTACCTTCCATGGGCTTCACTATCTGTAGCTTCTCAGGCAGAAAGGTCTTGAAAACACTGGAAGTGATGGAGAGCTCTGACAAGTTTGAGAAAGAGGAGTGCGCACTGCCCATGGATGAGTTGTAGTGGCTGCTCTCGCCCTCTGGCTCTGCCCCAGACAAGGCCTGCATCTTCCTCTCACGCTCCGCCAGGAAGAACTGACGCTCACATAGGATGTTCTGCTGCCTCAACGAGAGGCGATGAAGGGCTTTGCTGAGGTCGTTCCTCCCTGGAGAACCTGGTTGACCAAGTTGTACTTCTTCTCTAGACACAGAGTTTAGATTTTAAAGATTACAATGAAACCTTTATAGTCAAGAGGAGAGTCAAGAGCGTTTCTTCATATATACATATGCCCCTGAAAGTTCTAGGATCATGTCACTTTCATTTTAATGCACCTTTAGTTCAAATGTGATCAGAGTTCTATATGGCATGAGTTGCAAACTTTTATGAAATAACTTTTATCATATATTCCATTCAATCTTGTTCCCTTGTACCGTGTTTAAGTGAATTAGAGGAGAAACTCTCTCTGCCATGTCCATCTACCTCAGGTATGCATGTAAGGAACGTGCAAACATTTATTTCAGCATCTCTGATTTATTCCCTACACCATTGTGTTTTATCACCTCTCATCTTCACCTGTATACAGTCAATCCTTGTGGATAGATCTGAAGACTGTTGTATTGTCATTATATGTTAAGTACATTGTGAGGGACACAAACTGGAGTCAAACTCCATGTGTGTAGCAACTTACATGGCCTATAAATCGGATTCTGAAGCAATTATTCCTTTTAATTGAATTGATATAAAGGAAACTTTCCACATACTCCTGAGCAGACTGGAAGGGCCGTGTGGTCATCACCAGAGAGCTGTTCCCTGAGCCAGGGATAGGAGAAGCGACTGAGGTGGCACGTGGTGTTGACGCATTGACAGAACGCACTGTCTGGAAGACTTTCTTCTGGGAAACTCTGGAAGGGGAAGGGGTATTGTCAGAGCTCAAAACTGAGCTTAGTGATTTAAATAGACAATGTGCCAGGTTTTAGTCAAAAGTCAAAAGTAACTGCCGACTGATCTATTTCTCTCAAAACTGAAGCAATGAATAAGTGGAACCCCATGTGAAATGTTTGCAGGCTAACCTTTGTTCTTGACAGGTTCTTTCATCTTCAGAACTCAGCTCTCTTCTCATAGTGCCCTCAATCTCAGCTGCCAGGGAATCCTAAGACACAAATAAAAGAGTTGATACACTCCCTTATTCCAATCAGACTCACAGTTTATCATGATACAAAGATGGCTCGGCAATGGAATATTTTCCATATTCATCCGCTATGCATGATAGCACAAGGTAGATTGCTTATGCTTTGGGGGATCTGACAAGAGAACACTGCTCTGAGTATTCATCATTAATACAATGAATGAGGAATCAGACCCATGGTCCTGTATTTATCTCTCCCCTTTTCCAGGGATACTACACATATGTGAATACAAGGCTTTATGTAAGGAAAGCCATTTTATTTGGTCAAAGTATTCTTATAATTGAAATCTATACTCTGGCTTTCACCACTCTTATTGTGTGGGAGCAGTGGGATGAACTGGGGTTAAAGGGTAAATATGAGTTTGGTTTTTTAAATTTTGAATTGGATTTGTTATCAACTGGCAAGCAAATAAAAACATGGAGGTCCAACATGCAAAACTCCAGTATTTATAAAAGACAGTAAAAGGTAGAAAGAAAAGCTGTTGCTAACCATGGGGTAGAGGCCAGATGACAGGTGTCTGTGCGTCCCAGCAGAGGGGGTGTTCTTACTGCGCAGCTCTCTGATCTCCTCTTGGGACTCATGGAGCATCCCAACACACTCTGCATTCCGCTCTGTCAGCTCGTTCAGCTGCAACACAGAGTAGTTAGTTTACCTGGCCTGAACTGCAACCTATAAGCATGTCATCTATTTCCCCATTGTCTCAAATAGCCACCATTTATCTACAAAGGCTGTGATGTCTTTAGTTTTACATGTTCTGGTCTCTCATCCAAGTCCTATGAATTGTAAGGTGGTGCCTCCATGAATTGGACTTGTTTTTCCAGCACATCCCACAAATGCTTGGTCAGACTGAGATCTGGGGAATGTGGAGCCCAGGGATACAACTTGAACTCTTAGTCACAGTTCTCAAACCATTTCTGACCCATTTTTGGAGAGTGGCATGTGGAGCATTATACTACAGAGAGGCCACTGTGATCAGGGAATGCTGCTGGCTGCCATGGAGGGGTGTACTTAGTCTGCAACAATATTTAGGCAGTGTTTTTTATACTACAGGCTAAATAATCCAAGCAATTCACAGTTGAATCAGTTAATCTGGACACAATATGTATTTAGATAAATGTTGCGTCACTCAAAGTGACTTTTTCAGTCTTAACTGACTTCAGGCATCTCCACCCTTTTAAACAATACATTGGCATGATGACCAAAAACAATAAGTGGTTTCATAAGCAAATTATCATAAATCAGAGTTACAATGGCCAATATTCACTACTGACAGGAGATTAGGGATTGTTGCACTCACGGCATTGTAAAATAGCGACAGATGTGCTCTTGAGCATGCATAATGACATTTTGACTCAATTTGGCCAGGATTGCCTTAAACTTATTCTTGAGTATATATATATATATCCATAGCCGATTATTGCTATAAGCATGAAACAGGATTAACTTCTGTAAATGAACTCAGAAAAGTCATATTCCTTTGTCATTGAAGATTTTAGCCCACTTGACCAAAGAGGTTTGACAAATAGGAGACTGACCATTAACAATTATTTGTATGCATGTAGTTTATTAATCTTAACTTTATGATATTATTATATAGAAAATTATGCATGCTCTTCACCCCCCCCCAATTGGGCCACCCCAGTACAAACTTCCCAGACCCACCATTGCATGCTAAATAGGTAAATGTAAAATGCATTTATTTCAGGAATTACTTCCGCAGTGAGCTGTCTCTGGGCATCTTTGGAGGCCTGCAAATGAATCCTCAACTCTTCCTTCTCTAATGCCAACTGTGGAAAACAGAGCACATAATTTGATTTATTAATCGAAGACATACACCCAGCACTGTATTACACTCAATACCGTCTTGTCCCTTTTCTTGAGCCTTCGGTAATTAGCCCTGCACACTCTGCTCTTTTAGCTCTCACTCGCGCTCCCCTTTCCTTCACTGTGGCCGTCGTCTCACCTCCTTCACCCTGTGCTGGAGCTCCACTATCTGGGACAGAAGGTGGGCTATCTCCTCCTGATGCCTGAGCAGTTCCTCATTTTTCTGAGACAGCTCGTCCGTCAGAGAGACCATCTGGCTGTTGGACTCACCTACCCACCCCCACAAACACACCCATGCAAAACAAACAAACAAGATATACTCAAATAAAGTCACTTTACCAATCTTGATTGTACCATGTGTGGATTTGTGTAAGTGTGTTTATGACTCACGCAGCTCCTTGACACAGTCACTGACCAGCTGCTGCTCCTTCTCTTCATAGGTGATGGTCTCCCTCTTCAGATGGCGAGCCTAGGTACAGAGAGAGGAAACCGTCAATGCTGCTAGTAATATAATCCTAATTTAATCACAGTCAATGTCCACCAGATATTCCCATCCCATCATCCTGAGCACTTTCATCTAACAATGAGTGAAGTCAGAACAATAAATGCAGATTTAGGAAAGTAGATCTTTCTCATACTTTACCACTAGATAAACTTTTTTGAGCCTTGGGTCAACATTCCCAGTGTAAGATGATTTTGGCACATGTTTAGATACCAGTATAGACCAAATCTCACATGGTATTAATATGTGTGTTCCATCACCATACCTCAGACCTCAAAGCCAGGTTTTCCTCCTCCACCTCCTGAAACTTGCTCTGCAGTGCCTCCAGCTGGCTGAGGGCAGCAGCTGCAGTGGTTGTCCCCTTTGATGGAGGCTGGCTATATGATGTTGAGCGGCTGTGGTCAGTCTCACACTCTTCTGATGCACTTGCCACAATCCGCAATAGCTCATCCTTCTTACTGAGTTCATGTTGCAGCTGATGCACCTGGACAGAGGCAAGTTAGGGAATGACTTGTTTATTCATGTTTGTGCAAGTGAGCATTTGATTTTCTGCAATAACACAATGAACACTTTCTATGCATTGGTGCCTAATCATATGCATATGTGTAAGTGTAGCTTTTCAAGCTATGGGGCACATGGTGACCCACAACTGGGTCATCACAACCCCCACATGGGGCCATGTGGTTCATGAGATGTCCAAGCGCGTTTTATCTGGAAACGGAATTTAAGTAAAATACCGAAAGCAATCTTTTTTTTCCTTTTAGGGATTTATGGAAAAAATTCATTGCCCTGAATGCATTCCTAGATATCACTGAAATTAGGCTTTATAATAGCACGCCTTGCTCGTTTCATTTGGTCCTTAGTGGTCCATCATTACAGACTAAATAAAGGACTACTAATGAACAATGTGGAGAAGACTGTCTCCCTTTTTGTTCATCTGTTTAACAGGTCAAAATCATGTATTTATTTCATTGCACAAAACATTTGTGGGCTTCAGGCCATAAAGTAACTCCACAGGGAGGTCATAACAAGAAAACCTTTGTCAACCCCTGCTTCAAACCAACAAGCTTTATTTAAAAGGCTATGCTAGGGAATAAGTTATGAGTATTACCTCTTGGTAATAGAACTATCCCAGCTTAAAACATACATTTTTGAAGCATTTTGTCAAAACAAATGTACTGTTAGTTTTTAGAAGTGGTTTCAGTCGGTTTGCATATCTTTGTGTTAGCTACCTGGTCCAAGGACTGTGCTAGCTGCTCCTCTATGGCCGCATTGCGTTCCTGCAGTAGGTTGTTTCTGTGGAGTAGTGACTGACCAATGCGAGCAGCCAGCTCTAAGTCCCTGTCCCTCTGTCCAAATAGAGCACAGGACAACTGGCAGTCAGCATATCATTGGATGTTCTTCATTAAAATAAACAAACAAACATTTTCCAAGCAACTCTAGTTCATTGAATAAGTAACAATTTCTGATATATATATCAGATATATATATATATATATATATCAGATATATACAAATAAAACTGATTTGACTTGACTTGAGGTACCTCAGCCAAAAGATGTGTGACCACTTCAATGTCATTGTATGTCTTGGTCATCTGCTCCAAGCGATCTCCACCGAGAACTGGAAATAGAGATCAAAGATTCACTGGAGAAATTCACACAGTTTAGTCAAACAAACACAGCCTCATTCAGGGAACCTCACACTTATTAGATTTACCTATAATTAAAAAAACACATGTTGCATATTAAGTACAAACACTTGCAACTAGCTTTATCTGGAACTTAATGCTAATCTGATTACAAGCCCCTTGTGAGACAAACTGGTAGAGGTCCATTTGCGTTCCATGAGAAACTGTTCTACAAGCCATAATCCTTTTGGTCTTGGCACCAACCAAACACAGCTCTACACCCATGAGACACCATCCCTACTATCAAGCATGGGGTTAGCAGCACCGTGCTACTGGGTTCCTTTCAGCAGGAGGGACTGGAAAGTTTCAATGCATTGAAATTTACTTTTGTAACAGGAATACAATTAAAAAATATCAAAAGGGGATGAATACATTCTTAAGGTTTTTGTACATGATCATATTCATGACTTAACTTTCACCAAACACAAAGACTCACACATGTAGTGGAAAGTTTCATCAGCTAACATGGGGGAGATCGCGCTGTGCTGGCTGGGGGCCTTGTCAGGGGAGGTGCTTGGGGAGACCACCCAGTCCTGGCTGTCTGACAGATAGACAGAGCCAGAGCCAACTGACCCTGAACCACATTGTTTGCCACTACTGCCAAGCCCCTCATCTGAGGAAAGAGAAAGATATGTTACAATATCCACCCATTTCCTTCAAGGTCCATGTTCTTCACCAACTTAGTGATGCTTACAGCCTCTGTTAGCATTACAGCAGATACATGCACTAGAACCTACATTCCCATTTATTCAGTTCACCATCACACATTAATCTTGGATGTAAGACGGGCATGCAGGACAAAGCCATTGATGAAATAAGAACAGACACATGCCACACAATACAGCTGGGATTTAACCTTTGCTGTGGTGCAGCAGAATTTAGCACCAATGGTGCTGCATTAAGGTAATAAAAAGTTTTTGCACCTTGCATGGCAGCCCATGCTGTCAGTGGATGAACGTGTGTGAAGGGTGAATGTGAGGCATACACTGTAAGGGGCTCTGAGTGGTTGCTAAACTAGAGAGGAGCAATGTATATGAATACAGTCCATATACCACTCACTTAATAGCTATATAAACCAGCATCATTCTAATTTGGTGGATGTGTGATTTACTGGGACACCCTGGGGCAGCTGCAGCATCCATCCATCGTCAACTGCTTATCCAAAGTCAGGACACAGGGGAAGTGGAGCCTATCTCAGTTCTCATTGGTTAAAAGGCGGGAAACACCCTGGAAGGGTCATCAGTCTATCACAGGGCAGAGCTATAAGGGGAACAGTGTCTTGCTCAATGAGCCTTTGATACGCTTCTCTGCAGGTGCGAGGATTGAACTTGCAACCTACTGATCACTAGACGACCACTCATCCCACTGAGCCATGTTGCCCCATGAAGGAAAGCCTTTCTGCTAAGGTCTATTTATTCTCAAAACATCACTTGTTAGTTTGTAAAGACTTTTATGAAATATCTAAAACTGGCCATTTTATGACCTCGGAGACAAAAAGCAGTGGATGTCTTAAAACTGTAAAGTCAGTGAATGGGGCATGCATCCCACACACACACTGATTCCTACCCGTCTCGGTGCTCGACTCTTTCTTCTCAATGGTCCGAGGTTTGCCTTCAAACATGTCGTGTCCAGACACCCAGTGGGGTCCCCACTAAATCTCACACTGCTGGACAGGAGGACAGAGGTCACTGCTCGTGAGCCATCACATTTTGCACCTTTACTAAGGGCTGGCACAATGTCACCATCCTGGACAAACACTCCCAACTAACCTGCAACAGAGGAAAAAGAATCAGCTTCCATTTGAAATGTCAATTCTTTGAGCACAGCATAGGTAACACGAATCAGGAGAAGCACTGAGCAAGACATAGACTGGAAGCTGTCTTTAGTGAATGGTATGAATCTTTAGTAAAGGAAGCTTCAGATAAGTGAAGGTGAGCTAAATTGACACAAGTAGAGGTTAAGATGGGACGTATTTCAAAAAGTGTTATTTTCTCATCAGCCCTCCTTCCACTTGTGACACTGGAGAGCACTCCTGTGTCACAAG
>OMLC01043561.1:12219-23978 GCA_900302585.1 Regalecus glesne
GCTCTCCAGTGTCACAAGTGGAAGGAGGGCTCCACTACTTGTCAATCAATTCATAACATTCATCTTGTATACATTTTATGAACTATCCCAATTCTATGTAAAATCCAAATATAACCCAGCATCAATAATGTCAAACTTAAACGGTGTTCTCATCCCTATGCTTCTTACAGATACCTCAGGAGGTACAACCTGCCTCAGGAGCTGCTGGTCCAGGTCTACACTGTAGTGATCCAGTCTGTTTTCTGCTCATCCATCACTGTCTGGTCTGGATCAGCCCCCAGACAGGACAGGGACAGACTTAAACAGATAGTCAGGTCGGTAGAGAAAGTCACTGGTGCCAACCTGTCCTCCATTCAAGACTTCTACATCTCCAGAGTCAAGAGACAAACAGGCAGCATCACTGTAGACCATCACACGCTGCTCACAACCTGTTCCTGCTCAAAACCTATTCTTCCTCTTCCCCTCTGGTAGGGACGACAGGGCATTGTATGCCAACAAAACCAGACTACACAGTTTATCTACACAGACTCTCAATCACATGAAGGTTTAACGGGGTCAAATTCCATAATTGTATTTTATTGATAGTAAATTGTAAAGTCCACATATATTAGTATCCTCTCTCATGTTCATCTCAAGTAATAATTATTAATAATAACAATACAAACCTCAGTGACAAACCATGGAGGGAGTAAATTAGATGGAGGGATACTCCATGAGCATATCACTACACCCCATTCAGTTAAATGGGGTATAGTGATAAGTACAATTATAAGTACAATAGGATGGGCTACATGTACAGAACATTTTCTATACGTGTGAACAATGACAAATAAATAAAGCTACTTCTAAATATGGGCTGCACAGGGGGGAAATTGACTTGTGTCCGTTTCAAACCCTGCAACGTCAATCAAGTGGGAAAGTATCTGGCGAAGAAAAAACAACACTTGAGAATAGGAGATAATGGACATTCTTTCTCATCACTCTCACTCTCCTTAGCATGACATATCTAGTTAGCATAGCTGGGAAGCAAACTGCTCACCACTTCAAAAAGGGAAGTAACATGCCACAACAGAGACCTCACACGTAGAACTGACCCCAGTATCAACCTCAAACTGGATCATTAATGCATTTTCCAAAAATGTATTTGTGAAAATGAAATAACACAAGAGACTATTTGACATCTATAAAACGTCTTCAAAATCTCACTAAATAATCTTAACACAACAAACAGTGCTATCCACCAGGCTGCTCCAGCTAAAGGAAACATTAATATCATCTCCATTTCCATCTCAAAGATAGAAAGTTGATGTAACTACATTTAACGTAACGGAAATAACACAGTAACAAGCACCACCGTTATACAGAAACAGTCAATCCAAGCCGGCAAAACACCCCAAGCACCTCAGAAAACCCAAGTTGAAATGAATGAAGAAGACTTTACTCCATAATGTACACGTCTTGCTACCTCGGTGACATGCCAAAAGATGAATGTCGCTCGACTAGAACAGGAAAGGCTAATTTTGTTAGCTCAAATTTGGCTAGCATTTATGTTACTTCGGTTAAAACATCGTCATAGGTTACGATGCACAATCCCGGTGAGTTACATACTGATAAGTTATACAAAGTGAAGCGTACCCTGTTTTAGGACAATAATACACAACAACGATAGCACATAGTGACCGCTCTGAGCTCTCTTCTTGAAAATGTCAAACAATGGACGGGAGAGGAAATCACCGACCACCGCTGATGACGAACTTCAGACGTCATCAACCCGCGTCCTTGACATCGCTTGTCGTCAACTACAGCACTGGACAAACAACGGGTCAACACAACTCAAAGATGACGACGAAGGGTGAGAAAGGGCAAAGAAACTCACATAAAGTTCACTGAATGCCAAGCATACTTCAGCCAATTCACCGTAGATACGTGCACATTTTTAAACGCTCTACTTTTGTCCTTATTAAGTTTGACAGATCACAAAAAGGTGAATCAGTTCATCTGGGCACCATATTTTATTGGGAGGAACAGGTGACATCTTGTAGACATGAAATGTTTATCCCATTAAACGCAGTGTGCAGGTAAGGGAATCGAATATATGATGGAAGTCAAAACCTGCTGTAGCCTGAGACAGCAAGTATCTGAGATACTATTGTAAAGCACACACACACACACAAATATATATATAAACACTTTTTTCTACCTCTTGTTTTCTGCTGTAACATTCCAAATATCCCCTTGTTGGAATGTCGTATCTTACATGTAAAAATGGCTTTTCTTGACTTGCAGAGTTTGCAAAACATTTTCATTATTATTTTCACTTGTTCTGTATTCCGCTCCTCATGGATAATTTTGACCTTTCAACATGGTCAAATTAAATACAAATCAACTGACCGTTCATCTGTCGGTGGAGATGTTTGGTTTGAATGCGGTAGATGGCGGTAATGAAACAATTTAGATACCAGCCACCAACAAAGGTTAACACGAAGAAGAAAACGGAGCAGCCGAAGAAGAAGCAGAGTCAAGAAGGGGGAGAAGAAGAAGGTGTCCGACACTTCCTCCTCCAGTGACCGTGTCGTCAGACTGTTGTGCTAGCAGACTACTTGAATCTGAGGTCAAACCAGGACGGGGGAATAAATCACTGCCTTGTCGAATTTATTGACGTCGTGCAACGGGGCAGCTTCTTTGGAGGACAGAAGACAAGGTCTGCTGCAAACGTGCATTAACTTGAAAGTACTAAATTAAAGAGATTTCATTCCACGAGATAGCCTTTGACCACTGTGGCAGTTACACGCTATGAAAGGAGAATATATGAGTGCAAGAACGGATGAGTTGATGTTGTGTGGTGCTCTTTATAGCTCTTAATGTTTTGTGACGTTCCGAGTCCGTCTCAGATTTTCCGTCGTGTAGACTAAAGCCGGAGACACTGGGTTTTAAGTCAGAAAGGGTCCCACTGAGTGTACTTTAGCCCTAATGTGAATCCAGTATTGTGTTGAAATGACATTAGATGGCTGCATGTACTTGGTTTTGTGGGTTTTGTTGGGGTTGGGTTGGGTGCACAATGACATGTCCAGACGACTGCCACGGCCGTGAAGACGTGCTGCATGCTACGTGGTGTATAATATGGGGTGTGTGTGTTGTTTACCACAGACCAAGCTTGTTCCATGTCCTCACCATTGGCTCTTGATGAAGGGCTTTCCACAGGTGTATTCACCCGACCTCATAGCTTCAGACTTGAATAGCGTCGTTGCCTGTCGTGGTGGAAGAAGCCGCTGTGGCCTGGTAAGTTCTGGGCTTGGGTGGTGGAGGTGTGGGTTAAACTGTGTCTCACATTACACTGTGTCTCCCCTGACCTTCCTTTAAATAACTGACATTGGTCACCTTCTGCTCTGTATAGTCGTTCGACGAGTTCATGAAACAGCATCACTTGCCACCGTCGCCAAAAGGAGTCCATGTCTTTCTTGGTAAGAATGAATGTCTGCTGATGGATTCTGACATGGGTAGTCTAGGATAAATGGACTTGTTCTTATATAACGCTTTTCTAGGCTAATGGGGTCATTGTGGATGTGCTAGAGACATGTGGCTGTTGTCTGAAGACCCAACATGCCAAATTCCCTCGGTCAGTATGACTTGTTGAGCTGTCCCGTCTGTCTCTCAGAGCATCTTGTTATGCATGCAGCTCTCACTGTACCTCCTGTGGCCTGCAGGCACCTGCAAAGCCCATCTCAAGTTCTGTTGTTTCACTGCCCATCACTTTTACGGTCCCATGGGTAAAAGAGACCACGTCAGGTTCGGTATTCATAACCCAAGTTGCCTATGTCCTCCATTCCTTCACATTTGATCCTCCCCTCTTCTCTATTCCTCCTCCAGCTCTCTGCCTCTCTTCTCATTGAAGTTTCATAACACCGCCCCTCCCCACTGTCCCTTGTCCTTTATTCTTCATTGAGGCATGTCTCACTTGTACTCCCCCCCACCTCCCCAGGACTGTTCCTGTATCTCCCAAGCTCAAGTCCAACCTGTGGCCATAGAGGAGCGGTATGAAGACACCAGCCAGGAGTTCCTGGTCAGTAGCCCACTGCCACTTTTGTATGGCTTTTGGTTGGGGAGCGGAGGCTGGATTTCTGCAACTTTTCCTTAAGGTTGGCTGTCATGGGGTTATTTCAGTGGTTCTCAACTGGTGGTACGTGTACCTCGGGTGGTACACAAGGAGATTTTCCAAATAGCCAATTGATAAGATAATTGATGATGTATTCAATTAACTTTTCGGATATTGTCATTTTACCAAAATGGCAGTTCTTTGAAAGTCAGGTACTCGTAGGGATGTTAACCTCTCACTTGGTGGGCAAAAACTCAACCACTGAACCAACAATGCACAGGAGAGACAAGTATAAAAAAATACATGTATTTCCATAAAATGAAAAAAACAACATACAATTGAAGATAATACAAACAAGTTCAAAATTAACCTGTAATCCATGTTACAAAAACGTTTTTGAAATAAACATATTAAATAAAACTAATTGATTTATTGATTAGTTTAGGTGGTAGGTCAGGTTGAACAAAATTAGACTGGTACAGTAACCAAAGAAGGTTGAGAACCACTGTGTTGTGAGCATCACGTACTATCATTGCTTCTGAACATTTATGGAGGTTGAACCATGAGTTTGTCCGTGATCATACATCTACAGACATCTCATTGGGAGGTCAGTTTGGGGCTGTCAAACTGTCTTTGAATCTTTCTTAGTATTTATAGTCTAGCACCAGCCACCGGGCTTTTCTAGGATGAGTTTAGATGAAGGCCGTGGGTGGACATTGCAACTGCTAGAGCTGTTTATAATTCACCATAACTCATTTACCATGACAGTAGCATTTGACCCTGGCAACTGCTATCACACCTTGGTCCAGCAAAAGAAGTGAAGTTCACACCACAGGCATGTTTTTCTAATCTACTGTGTCAACCAGGCCCACAACCACAAGTCAATAAGCTATAAGACTATTATGCTCCCCTCTTAGATATAACCAAAAGGCTTGACTCTCCATCCTGTGTCTGCCTCATTACATCCCCAAGCACCCCCATTCCGTTTGTTCAGATCACAAACACACAATCACCCATGCAACACTGAACGTTGCCCTACCCCTGACCTCTCATCAATTAGATATGTTTGCATACAGGCTGATGGCCTGGGGCATGTTTCAGAAAGCAGGTTTTACAAACTTGAGTTTTAACCTGAGCTCTGGGTTGACTTAATGTGAGCTGTCAAACTCAAAAGCTTTCAGGTTCATAACAGTTGATTTGAGTTATTTCAACCAACTCTTGAGTGTGTTCACTGAGAGTTAAGCGCATGTGTGATGACTATAAAAAACCATCAATGGAGTTCTAATGTTAAAATTCATCATGGCAGCTGGTGAGGGGAAAAGGTTGACCTGTTTAATCTCACAGGAATTAGAAATATTATATATATATTGTATTTGTGTGCGTGTGTGTGTGCGTGTGTGTGTGTGTATATGTATAAATGTTGGGGGGGCAGCATGGCTCAGTGGGTAGAGTGGTCGCCTGGCAATCAGAAGGTTGCACATTCAATCCCTGCACCTGTAGAGAAGCGTGTCGATGTGTCCTTGAGCAAGACACTGTTCTTCTAACTGCTCTGCCCTGTGATAGAACCGGTGACCTTTCTAAGGTGGTTCCCTGCCTTTCACCCATTGAGGACTGAGATAGGCTCCAGTATCCCTTTGACCTGATTTCAGATAAGCAAGTGATGATGGATGGATATATTAAATATGAGACATAATATACTAATAAAATATAAAGAAAAATATTAACAAATATGTTTGCAGAATAAAAGTATATGTTTTGGGGGGGGGTCTTTTGCACCTTGACTTGATAGGATAGTCAAGAGAGAGGTTTTGACTTGAACTCAGGTTGCTGCAGTAAGAACTCGACCTTAAGCGTTACATGCTCCACCATGTGAGCCACCAGGGGGATTCATGAGCATATATTTAAGAAAAAGCAATAATGCAGCTGCAGGATCATATGAAGAAGAAGAGCCTGCGTGGCAGAAGATTGCTATTTGGGTCAATGCAGGAGTATTAATTAAACCACAAGAAAATCTATATTTGGAGTGTTCCGGTTATTCAACATTCGTACTGTGTGTGTGTGCCCGCGTGCGCATTAATATTCACGCAGGTGCAACCCAACAGACGCAAAACATACTTGGCAGCAACTGAAGACGATTCATAGAAATGTGATTCCAACAGGTAAGGTCTAATTTCATTTCTATCACTTTTGATTTTTACTTGCACAGCATTCAACATGTGATATGTTTAAGTGAGTGGAGAAATGTTCTAAATAGAAGATAAAGCTGTCAGCCATCTCAACGCTGCCAGTATTTGATATTGCCTGCTGAAAGCAAGACCTAAGTCTTTTATGCATACAAGTCTCCCAATCTCTGCTTACTAGATGTGTTCACATTTGTCCCCCTTTACAGCCAATAAGAAAGAGAAAAGGTGAGGCCTAAGATGGGGCACACCTCTGTCACCACTCAGAGAGGCTGAAGAGATGGCCCTCGGTCACAACAGTGGGTGACCTTACGGTCAAAGGTATCATCTGACCCAGCCACCTCCACAGAAGAGGTTAGTTATTCAAATGAATGATGTATGGACATGCATCCTTTTGCCAGTGTTGGCTCCATGACACCCACCCATCCATCATGGACTCCACCTGGCACACTGAAGGAAATGCTCTTGTATTTGGCCATTGTACTGCAGTGGGCAGCTGAATCCCCAGTGGAGCAGTCAGTGGTTCAGTGTCTTGCCTTTCAGAGTGAATGAACAAACATCCAACATTTGACGATAGTGTTTCCCCACAATGAAACTTACACTGTCCTTCTCTCTAACAGAGCAAGGCTGGAGATTTCACTGAGGAAGATGCTGTATCCACCTCCATGGCTCGATGTAGCTCAGTAAGATGTTGTTCACCGTCGGCCAACGGCGTACAAAGACCTGAGAAGTCCTTTCTCTGAAGTTCAGTGTCTTTTTTTAATGTTTCTCTAGCTTCCTGTGAAACCTTGTCTGGAGTGTCCTTGGAGAACAGGCTGAAAAACCTCAACGTAGAAACGGGGCACATAATGCTGAAGATGCAAGAGGCCAGCACACAAATACAACTGCTGGAACTTAGTGTGGGTGAGGTGCCCACAGGAGGAGGGTTTACTTATCATGAGCAACATAGAAATGATCAACTGCTGTACTGCATTTGTCCTTGAAGGAAATAAATAAGACTTGGTGAGAAGAAAGGCCCATTGTGGTTATTCGGCACTGGAGAGCTGACGGGTGAGTCGGACACGTGGTCGCCCGCCGTGTCTGAGAATGCTCCTCCATGTTGTGCGTCAGTGGGGTGGTCCGTATCGTTCCCTGGTTGAGTTGGACCTCTCTCTCCTCTTAACTGCAGCAATGTTGTGGAGACTCACACGTGCCACAGTAATGTCCTCTCTACCCTGGCACATGTCCTGCAGTGAGCCGAGTCACCAGGATCAGGGTAACGGTCAGCAAGCAGGGTTGGCAGCGGTATCTCCTGTCACTGAACAGGTGACCTTCAATGTCTCCTAAGATAAATTGAGGATGAGGGGTTCATTTTTCCATGACATGGTTATCCCAACGCTGTGGAGGGGAACGTGGATTGAGCTGGAGCGTGCTGGATTCGACCATTTTATTTCCTCCAGTGGCACCAGGTGCAATTGGAGGAAACAAAACGGTGACAGGCATGGGTGCAAGTCCATGAATACTGGGATGGCCTCCAGTGCTCTGCTTATGCTCCCATCCACAGGGGGGTGGTCGTGTCAGGACGGGCATCTGATGTAACATTTTGACAAATCCATCCATCCACCATCAACCGCTTATCCAAAGTCAGGTCGGGGGAGTGGGGACTGGAGCCTATCTCTGTTCTCATTGGGTGAAAGGCAGGCTACACCCTGTGCAGGTCACCAGTCCTTCTTTTTCCATATGCAGATTACTAAAACCATGCAGGATCGGTCAAGCCTGGCATCACAATGACCACCATCAATACTCTGCCCTCATGGGGCATCAAGGAAAACAGCAAAGTCTGCTGGGGTGACCCCTGAGAAATGGGGAACAAGCTGAGGGAAGAATAAGAATTTGATGAAACAAAATATTGATTACTATGAGATATAACTATGTGTGTAATCCCACCCCGGCTTGTCCAGCGGTCAGTATCGGTCTCCAGTCAGGAGACATGTGAGTCCTGCACAGACCGAGGAGCTTCAGGCCATGCTATGGGGCAGCTCCAGGACCTGGAGTTAGTGGTTGGTGTTGCCAAAAACTCTAAAACCCAAGGGCCCTGAATGGTGAGCTACCATTGGCTACCATGTCAAAGAGAAACCTGGGATTATGTTTACTAGTATAGATTAAGTGAGAGATCTGTTTCTTATGCAGGGGTGTGGTCTGAGAGGTAGTGGAGACTGTCAGGGGGTGATAATGGAGGACGTAGCTAGACAGCATCAGATGGTGGAGGTGAAGAAGGAAGAGTGTTGTGTGGAGTTCAGGGAGGAGTTCAGACAGACACTGGGTGGTGGTGAAGAGCTGCTGGATGGCTGGACCACCACTGCAGACATAGTGAGGGAGACAGCAGGGAAGGTACTTGGTGTCTCACCTGGACAGAGGAAGGAAGACAAGGACACCTGGTGGTGGAATGAGGAAGTACAGCAGAGTAGAGAGAATAAGAGGTTGGCAAATAATAATAGAAATAATAATTATTATTATTATTATCATTATTATTCCCTTATCAGTCCCACGAGGAGAAATTTGCTATTCTCTGCATTTGACCCATCCTATGTATTGGAGCAGTGGGCAGTCACCATGTGGCCCCCGCAGAGCCTTGAGGGCTTCAGTGTCTTGCTAAAGGACACCTACACATGATTTCTGCAGGACCAAGGGTCAAACCTTTAACCTCTGATGATGAAACAACTGGTCAACCTAGCGACAACCCTAGCCCAGATCAATCAGGGAGAGATGCTTCAGGAAGGGCATCTGGAATAAAAGCTTCGTGAAATCAAACGTGTAGATCACCAACCAGAGGCTGGACACCACAGAAGAAAAGGACCTGTACCAACTGGCTTTCTGCCAATATCGCTGAATGCTTTGCACTCAGTGTCCGAGGGGAAGGGGCACGGAGGTGTGTGGCAGTGAGTCCAGACATGTGCCAGGCCTTGCTTGCAGACCCCCCCCCAGCAAAGGGGGACCCACTAGGAGAGAAGTGATGACACAGAGACACACAGGAGGCTTTTGGCTCCTGTGAACCAGTCAGTAATTCTCAGGTATCACAGAAAGAGGTGAATCAGTTCAACTGGATCAGAAGTTTCTGAATAAACTTCTGATCCAGTTGAACTGATTCAGCTCTTTCTGTGAGTTCCATACCTGGATTAATGAGCATGCATCAAGACATAACTCTCAGGTATCGTTTCCCAGGAAACCAAAAATAGCATTAAGAATGACCTCAAGATCACTTTTGGTCATTGCAGGTGATGACCAGAGCAAATCGGGGGATAAAACACACAACATCTGTTCTGACTTCATGTGAACTGCGACCCCTTCATGGAGGTGTTTTAATGTCGGTACCTGGTGAGGGTCCACTGGGGAGTCATGCAGCTAAGCTGACCAAAGTCCTTGTTGTCCAAGTCAGCACAGCGTGTGCTGAACTCAGCAGCTTAGCCTCCCTCGTCACTAATCACATGGAAGCCCCCCCACCCCCGCTATATTCAAGGAAGTCTGTCTGGGCTATCTGTCAGGACCGCTGTGTGACAGGAATAACTTCGCCTGTGTCAGTAGAAACCCCATCCGAGGAGGAATAATCCTCCACAGACCTGAAGAGGGGCGTCGCCCACAGCAGCAGGTCTGGGCTTCATTTGGAGGTTTATCACACAGCCTGATGGGTGAGCAGAGCCGGTCTGTTAGGAACCCAAAGCACACAGGACATCGTCTCACATGGTCTCAACCCCACAGGAGGCTTGGCTAGTCTGGAAGAACACCTCCAACACAGTGCGTCCATACTTTTAATAGTGTGTAGACATGGGACACATATACACATCCATATACATTTATAACGTACACTTCACAATCACGCTTCCCCTAAAGGGGCGGGGCCACCACACAACCAGTAGCGAGTGACCCTCGGCCTCTACAATGAGCACTCCCGTGAGGGTTCCAGGAGGGAACCAATGGCAGTGACAGCCTCCCACTACCTCCATGATGTTGTGTGAGTGGAGCGGGTGGGGGGCTGCAGCCTCACACATCCTCCATTCGGTGTTCTCTGGCCTTCAGCTGGACAAGGAGCATCTACTTATGCAGAATCCCATAGGCCTCATTCACCTGCTCCAACTCGTCAATAGAAATAAAAGAGGGATCAAGCTGAATCTCATCAGTGTTTCACACCATTCACTTCTAAAACTACTTCCTCCACCAGGGACACGCCAACAAACAGCTTGGACAGCCCAGAGACGATGACGGGGCAAACCTGGGGCTTGCACTGGTGATCTACGAGCCACACCCTGGGCAACACGGGGCAGGCTTTCCAGGACCCTGTGAAGGAGTCTGATCTCTACAAGTGAGGGACCACAGCCGGGCCTTTATATCTACCCAGAGAACCCCAAGGAGGGTTCCCTGTGTGGAGACACACCAACGCATTAGAATCATCTGCTGGTCAGGTCATAGTGCTAACAGTATTCAATAGCCACCTGTTATGCTGGGGTCAAAGGTCAGACCCGTGTCTGTGTCTTGACAAGCTGTGGCAAGGCTGGATCCATCTGACCTCTCGGTCAGCTTGATGAAGCCTCTTCCTGTCTTCCTCCAGCCTCCACACAGCCACAGTGGACCTACAACTATATACAGACTAAGTGAATGGGAGACCAGTTAGAACTGGTTGCTACGGGAATGTCTGCTCAACTAGTGGAATTCCAAAGTCGGACACAATGAGTAAAACCAGGACTCCCAGCGAGGAAGGAACAGGAACCCAAACAGAAAGGCCTGGCTGCTGCTAGTGACCCATGCTGGAGGGTTGTGGCTGAGACGGTGGCTGGCGTCAGACCCCACTGGGTGTCGGCCACAGCTGTGACCTGGCATAATGCTACTGAATGAGCACAGAAGGATGCTTCCCACCAACACATGATCTAGAGTACCGAGGCTTTGGCTAGCATGAAAGGCTAAGGCTCCCTCTCCGAGCCGGCCTGTTTAAAGACTGCCACATTCAGAAGGCCGCTGGTCACACACTTGGTTTAAGGCAGACTTCTCCATTGGCTGGACTGATCTTTGTTTCTCCTGCTGGTGTTCAGGACACCCGCTAACCTCAACCTGTTGGAAGTGAATCAGCTTAGTTCTGTTACAAATTTAAGTTTACAATGAAGTGCTGACTAAATTAAGGTGCTGCGTGCAATGAGGCAGCCAAAACGGGACACAGAAACCGAATGGGATTAACAAGACTGTGGCCTCCGTGGCTTTACTGAAGGCAGAATCTGTCAGCAAGTATTTAGTGAATCCCCAGCATCTTGGGAGACATGCCAGTCTTACCTGACCTGACCCCTGAGCCCTGCACAGAGAGGATCTGCTCTACAGAGAACCTCAACATGACAACATGTCCCCTGGCCGTCTCACTGCCCCCCTCCCCCATCCAGCCGTGTGTGTGACTGAAGGCTGACATGGGGCTGTCAGAGCCTAGCAACCCTCTGAGACCTCACCGTGTGTCGTCATGGTAAAGGGTC